>MU183969.1:101611-166785 GCA_016904865.1 Pissodes strobi
GATGAGAAACAAGATGGGACATTATGTTGGAGGTACCACTGCATACTCGCAAGGATGGTTCTTCTAAGAGATTACTGCGTCTGACACAGTCGAAAGCCATAGTGAGGTCCAAAAATTATGCAAAAGTGTCAAGATATCTCTTAAAACCTTCCAGCCAGACCAACTGCTATTAGTCAAGGGCTAATGTTGTGGTTTTATTTTTCAGAATTCGAACTAGTTTATCGAAAATAGCACGTTAGACTCAAAGTGCTGATTAACTTGAATTCTCAAAGCACGCTCAAAAACCTTTGACAAGATTGGCAGCAGATAAATGGGGCGATAATTGTTGCAGTCATCGATGGGGCCGTTATTCTTCAAGAGTTGTACAACCTTTGCAGCTTTAGAAACTGATACTTACTAAGAAAGATACCATAGCTTAGTCCTCATATAAGCAAAACTCCACATCAATATAAGAAAAAATAAATTTTTAGTCAATATTTTTTATTTATTGCTATATATGGGCTGGAAGACGGTTTCGTTCATATATTCTAAAGAAAATCATTTTAGGCTATTTATAGGTTTTTCCTTATCCAAACAACACTTTTAAACAAGAAGGCCTGGTGTTTAAATCTAAGATGGCGTCGCGCGTAGGGAGGAGGCTCTGACAATATAGAAAACGTATTAATTCATATATAAACTACTTTTGTTACTTTTGATAAAGAAATACATACCCAACAGAAAATCGTTTGGCAGCCATACCCATCACAGAAAGAAACGTAATAATTAGTATAATAAGTAATCTAACACAATGGCTAAGCAAATAAACAATCATACCAAAAATATCATTCGCGAAATTGCCAAGCAACAAACTTAATAATTATTATAATAAGTAATCATACCAAAAATATCACTTGAAAAGTACAAAACATTAAACAAGAAAAGGCTTAAAATATTCATGGAAATATCTATCCAGTAGTATTTAAAAATCAACTCAACTATAGGTTGAACATCTTTTTAAGAAAATACTCCTAAATAAGTAAAAACAGATAATAGAATTGCTAAAATATCAATAAAACCGACAGTGCAGCATGTTTTTTCCGGGTGGGCACTGTATTTCAAGTGGGTACCTTTCTCTTGTTTTCGGGGTACCACGCTTAATTATCACCGAAAGGTTGTGAAAATTGTTAAAAAAACAAAAAAAAAAACATAGGGTCGAAAATGAATAAAAACATAAACATGTTGGCGAATGTTATTTACATTAAATCAAACGAGTTTTACCATACATATAAAGAATTCAATTAAACATTCCAATTACATATGTAAGTGTAATAAGCATACAGTTATTTCGTTTTTAAATAAAATTGTATAAAATATTTTAATAGTTCCTTAATAAATTTTTAATAATTATTAATAAATATATGAAATTATTAATAATTATAAAATAAATAGGTATTAACGACAAAGCAAACGCCAATATAACTCGAAGCGTGGCTGGTGCAATGGAGATGCCCTGATGCCCATGTTAGCAATAATTTGTAATACTTGTGTAATATTTCTGTTATAAAGATAAGTTATATAAAAATTAATTTGAAAATATGAATAACACTTGATCTAACAATAATTATAATATGCTAAGATGTAAAAAATACGGACTATGGCTATTAATTTACAAATATACAGCGGTTTGTTTAAAATATGTTTCGAAGTGTATATATACTAAAACAAGAATACATAGTTACTTAGATATTTTTTAAAGACTGTTTAACTAAGATAATGCAATGCGAAAAAATTGATGTTTACTTTTGAGAATTTTTTTGATTTGACATAATTTGATAAGAAAATTGAATTTTGAAAATGTTACTTTTAGCATTTGTTATTCTTTCGATTTTTGCCATCCCCGACCTCGTAGCTGAACTCCTTCGCCTTTTTTTTGGCCGAAAACCGTGTCTAACTTTTTTTTCTAATTTTCTTCTTATTTCCTTTTATAATACTTTTGTTAACTCTCTGAAATTTTTTTTATGCTTATTTTAAATTTTTTCACATTTTTTCGAAAATTTTTGGGTATCCGTGTAGGTGGGGGGGGGCACTGATGACCCCGTGAAACTGGTTTTTCGATCCGAAGTTCCGTTGCAGAGATATCGGCAAAACTCGGTTTTTTTCCCAAAATCTCCCCTTAAATTATAGCCCCGGTCTCCCCATATGGTCAAAGGTAACCCCACATGAGGCGCACGTATCCTAGAAATTTAGGGCCCGTATAGCTCTTTAAATTAATTATTTTATTTTTTTCTTCTTTCCCCTCTCCGAGGAGGGGCGGTGTAGTACGGGGGTCCAGTTTTCGGGTTAGGATCTTCATTTTACCTCGGCTACATGTCCTGAAAATTTCAACCCTCTAGCTATACTGGAACATACTTAATTAAAGGGGTGTTTCACTTTGATAAGCGTATATTTTTTTCTGACTTTACCCTCACTAAAGAAGTTTCGCTTTAAAAATTTCTCAGTAGGTATTGTCAAAACTAGAATCATCTTGAGAATCAGAAGAATCTTTCTTAGGACGATTTGTATTTGAAACATATTGGCAAATTAGTTGATCATCATCATATTCAACGTCTAATTCTTCCTGAAAGTTTATTTTTTACTCACGATCGGCTAGTAAAACGCTCGGGAAGCGACTCATTATTCACTTAGCCGGGATTGATTCTTTCTCGGCGAGCATGTGTCATTTTCCTTAACAACAAAAGCCGTATTTTTTACTTTGTGCAAAACAAGAATGATAACACTGTTTGTAATTATACTGATTATAAAATGGACTTTGGGCCTAAGGCCATAAGCTCGGGAGATGTTTTTGATAAAATCTCATACTTGCCACTAAAAATGTCATCGGGACTTGATCCAGAAGAATTAACTCAGTAATCTTAGGTACAGCATATCCGTGGAGCTTCCGGGGATTTGGAAGGATAGCTTCATAGTACCTATTTTGAAATATGAGGAAAGGGAATGTGTAAGTAATTATAGGAGCATATCTAAACAATCGACAATCCCTATGCTGCTAGGTTGATGCTATCTACACTGATTTCTGCAAGGCGTTTGACAGGGTGGATAATAATTTACTCGTTGCCAAGCTCAGGACGACTGGGTTTCATGAGCTATTGGTGAAGTGATTCCAGAGTGTGTTGGTGGAGCGCACACAAAAGGTTAAAACTGGAAACTTTGAATCTGGTGTCATTGATGCTACTTCGGGTATGCCTATGGGGGCCATTGTGCTCCGCTATTGTTCAACTTGTTTCTTTGTAATACTGATAATTATCTTGCGGACTGTGAGTACTTAGGTACTTCAGGCTGATGATCTGAAAATGTTTAAAATTATTGGTCATGAAAGCGATTTGGAAAGGTCTTTTTCTTTAATGCTGATTCTAAATTTCTCTTTAATCCACACATCAATGGATGTCCCATATTGCAAACGCAGCTCGCATTGGGCATTTATTGGCTGATGAAATGCTATGTTAAACTTTTCATTGAAAATTTTGCACATTTGATTATTTGCTGTTGGCATTTTTTTCTGGATAGGACAGTAAAAATAATCTCTGTGCAAGTTCGCTAATGTTCAACTATCCTCGATATAATCTTCTGAAGAATGGGACCTACAATAATGACTTTTTATGCGTGGAAATCTTTGATTCCAACACTTGTTTCTATTTGTTTTCCATGTCAACCCTTCCTGTCACTTTTCCAAACTTTTTGTTTACTAAAAACTCTGGAAGTCACTCGCTGGTTAATTGCTAAATAATAATGAAAAATATCTTACAGACTCGCATCCTATTGGCGGCTATTTTAAAATAATATGTTTTGTTGAGTTTTCTAGGGACTGCTCTATTTGATTAATTGTAATGGGGATTAACAATTGTCCATCTTTAATGGTATGTATTTCTCAGATCCCAGTATTCTCGGAATATTTTTAGAAGTTAAAAGTTGCTTCTAATAATTACAGTCAATTTTTTCGCTGCTTTTTTAATACTAAAAAAATCGAAAGAATTACATTTTTATAATTTAAACGGATTTCTTCGAGAAAAAAAATACGGTTTTTTTAAAATACTAGTCTATAGTAATAAAGCTTGCTTGCTAACTTGCTAGCATGAAAATTCTGTTGTTTGTGTCTTTTTATCATTATTTAAGAAAATATTGTAGGCTTAAATTACTGCTAATTGCACATCAAAGAGACTTATATAGAATACATTAGTAGAGGAAAAAATAGATGTAGTTTAATAATCAGTCTCTAGACAAGGTTATGTGATATATTTAGCATAAATCGAAGCTTCAATTTAAGAAGTGGAATGGCGATTCGAGCTTTGACGATTCTGACGCGGTAAAAAAAACAACAACATAATATAAGAGATCGTATCGAATATTCCCTTGAATGAAAAATTCATAGGCCATCCACTGCGTATCCATACATTCACAAGTCGGTCAGAATTTTAAACGGAAAAAAACAATAATACATTATGCCATTGATATTCCGGTTCGGTAAAAGTATTGTTTACAAATGAAGCCTCTGTATAATTCAGTATAATTTCCTATAACAGTTATAGACAATGGCTCGTGATATGTGACAGAATGTACGTCCTTTGCAAGGACCTTCACTGTTTACTTAATAAATATGCGCTGGAATGTTGCTATTGTTTGTCATTGGTCTATTGGGATTTCTCCGAGGAAGCGTGGAATTTTAATAAAATAATTGTGGGAAAATTTGTTTGTAAATTAGGCTTTAAAAACACGTGTTGCCTAATGTTTCTAAAACATAGCGATAATGTTTGCTTTTTTATACGATAATATAATGTTACCAAATATGCTGCGATATTTTTGTCCTAGTGGGGCTATCCTAATTGGAAAATCACAAAATCTAACAACATCTCTTTCGTAGGGGTTGATACAAATCTTTGGAAATCCATAAATAGATGTTGGGGAAACACCCCAACAAGTGTATTAACTTATCGTTTTTCACCGTATAGTTTAGTGATAACATCCTGTATATTTGTAGTATGAATGAGCCATAATTAAACTTCGAATAGTATTTCACCCCAGGTAAACAGCAATGTGTGCATTTAAAGTATTGTATTTCGGTTACTCCTTAGTCCGAAACTGGATTGTCGGTAAAATAAATTTCGTTATATGAAACAATCGCTGGAAAGCAAGCTCTTCGTCAAGGAACTCGTTATTAACCGTTTTCAATCTTTGTCTCCGTCAATGCTGTGTAAACAACATGACAAATATAGAAAGAACATGTTTCTATTCTCTCAAGTACATCAGCGTCCGCGCAATTACCGCTCTATTCTCCCTCCGCGAGGAAAAATTGCCTGACAAACACTCACCTGTGAATCAACAGTCCAGTCACCGCTCTGCTTGAATTTGGCACCAAGAACGTAGATGTTCTAGTTCTAGTCGTAGCCCAGTTTGGCGCCAAGATATTTAGTAGTTTTTCTCATTTGTTTGCACAGATATTTAGAAAATATCTGCCGAACACTATGTTCCGTTTTTTCAAAACTAAATTAATTACTCTTTGGGCGTTTTAACCAGGGGCGGATTCAGCATTTTCTTCAGGGGGGGGGGGGGGCAGGATAAGAACTATTAGCAAGGATATTTTAAACATTTATTTTGACTTTATTTATGCGTTAAAGAACATACCAAAAAAAGGAAAACAATGAAAATATATATTTAAAATAAAAATAGAACAAAAAATTAACGAATTTTTCATAATAAACAAATCAAAAAATAAAACAAATTTCTTCGTAAAGGATGTATTTTAAAACTGATTTTATTTTTTAACTGTTTTAAAGTTAAATCCCTAATGATGTTAAATGAGTCAAATAATAAAATCAATTCTAATTGTAGAACGAAGGTATGTTTTTAACAATCTTAAAGTAGAGAAACTTCGCTCTGCAGTTGCAACAGATACTGGTAGACTGCCTTAAATTTTTCAACATTTGTAGATAATAGGAAATTCTTCTTCACTGCAATATTTTAGAGCTTCAATCCCACAATCAGAAGTATTATTAATTAATTT
Organism: Pissodes strobi; assembly: GCA_016904865.1. NCBI lineage: Eukaryota > Metazoa > Arthropoda > Insecta > Coleoptera > Curculionidae > Pissodes > Pissodes strobi. Next base: position 107,646 of record MU183969.1, read on the forward strand.
AAATAACTGTACCTCACCTGTTAATTGTGTTATAGAAACCTTGTCAATAATGGAGCCAAACATGTCGATTATTTCTGACAACTTTTTAGACAGATACATCATATCAGTAATGGAAGCAAGGATTTTTGGAAGTAATACACTTAAAACAAAAGAATTTAACACTTTTTCAGAAAACCTCTCTTTTTAATCTGCTATTACGAAATCCAAAACAGGAAAAATACTACTCTTCTCCAATAATGATTTGGTGTTAAGTCATTTGAATCTAAAAAGTTATCCCTATGGGTTTGCCTTGATGTCACACGAGGCATTTTTAATTCTACATCAAGAATATCCATAAGCTTAGATGCTTCGTTCAATATAAAAGTTTCAAAATAGGCGTCTGCATTTGCTCTTTTTGAATTTAAAGTTTCAATTAATAATTTTAATTTGGTTGTAGCTGACTGTATGTCAATATTTTTAGATTGTAAATATTTGCTAAATGGTAGCGTAACTGCAAAGATATCTGCAAATGTATATAGTGTTATGATAAACTCACAATCACAAACTGCTTTAAAAAAAATATTAGCTTTGGTTGCAGAGTTGTCGTCATTCCAATCGGAAATTTCTTTAGAAGAAGCCACAATTTAGGGCAAATCATTTTAAAACTCAAGAATGGAATCATGTCTTTTAACCCATCGGGTCTGACAAGGGCTTGATAATAGTTATGTTTGTTACAAGTACATAAAATGGAGTTTTTCAGGACGAATCATTGCTGCGGAATAGCAGATGAGTTCTGAAAAACTTCATTTAGGTACGTGTGACAAGCACTATTTTTTGTCATACGCTTCCAAAATTTTGTTATACGCTTTTTACACTTCTTCAGAACGCTTAAATTTGCAAATTTACCATAATTTTTGAAGTCCTAATGTCCGACACCGTTAGCTTAGAAATTGATATTGTACCTATTTGACAATTTTGTCACGTTATTCGAAATTTGACATTTAGACATATTCAGGATTTTTGGAATAGTCCGTAAAGGTTACAATGACGACTTTTAGGGACTAGGCCGAAAAAGACGCATTTTACGGACTTAAATGGGTCCGTAAAATAGCTATTTTTGGGAGCTTATGACAAAATAGTTATTTTTGTTACAAGTACCTAAAATGGAGTTTTTCAGGACGAATCATTGCTGGAATAGCAGATGTGTTCTGAAAAACTTCATTTAGGTACATGTGACAAACACTATTTTTTGTCATACGCTCCCAAAATTTTGTTATACGCTTTTTACACTTCTTCAGAACGCTTAAATTTGCAAATTTATCATAATTTTTGAAATCATAATGTTCGACAAAGTTAGCTTAGAAATTGATAACGTAGCAACTCTGATAATTCAGGAATTTTGGAACAGTCCGTAAAGGTTGCCATGACGACTTTTAGGGACTAGGCCGAAAAAGAAGCATTTTACGGACTTAAATGAGTCCGTAAAATAGCTATTTTTGGGAGCGTATGACAAAAACTATGTTTTAAGTGTTTTTTCTAAACAAAGGATCTTTTTGCCAAACCTTTAAAAAAAATGTACAATTTTAAGATTGTCCGCAGAGCTCCTGTGGTCTAATGGGTATGAATGTGGCTGTGATACGGGTGGCCCAGGTTCAATACCCGTCGGTCACCGTACTTCTTTTTTTTTAAGTTATCCTTATTTTTTTAAAGTTAATTTAAAAAAGGATTGTGGTTTTGGTATGGCCCCGGGCTTGGCTTGTGTGCCTTAAGTCTCATTCATAACTCGAATAACTGATGTCGATAAAAATTGGCGCTTGCGCAAATGAGGGATTCATGTTTAGCTGCAGACGCGAGTGTCAATACAATACTCGTTGGTGAATGTGAATCGATCAGCTCCAAACAATGTTGTCTGTTTGGAAAATTTTTCTGTAAAATTTTATTGGAAAATCTCTATAAAATTTTATTGGAAATTTTGTCTATACAATTTTATTGTTTTATTATTCTCTAGCAATATTATTTTTTTTAAGAGTTCCCAGGGGGGGCGCGCGCCCCCTGCGCCCCCTCCCTGTATCCGCCCCTGGTTTTAACGCATTTTCTCGAGGCAATAGAACTCGTAGCGTCTGTCCCGTTGAAAATAGAAGAAACTAAAATGGCGGTTGGAAACTTGTAGTTAGACAAATCTGCTCCTGTGCTCAAGATTCGAATTAAGTTTCGAAGTCTTTTATCCCTGGAAAAGTTAAGTTGAGAGAGTCGTAGAAGAAGTATAATGACAAGGTGTTTAGTGTGAACGAAAAGCAGTTAGTTGAGATAAAATTGATTTAATTCAGCAAAGAAAAAGTTCTTGGTAAATTAAATAATTAAGAAGTTTTGTTAGACATTTAATAATAGCTAACGTAATGTACAGTACCTATTTAGTTTTATGTATGAAAGGATGAATGCATAAAAGTAGTTATAAATCATAGTATATATCAATCATATTTAACTCATATTAAATCTTGCATTATTAAAGTACGTGATACTTAAAATACATGTTTCAATTCACACCCTATGAATAAAATACCAACCAACTTATTTTGATACAGTCCACTAATTAAAGTGGTGAATTATAAAGTTAATTACGAATAGGTATCCTGATAAGGACGCTTAATATGATCATTACAGTATAACAGAAACGTAAATACAGATACAAATATGTTCTTGTCTGATTGCCCATTGCCAAAAAAAATATGTATACAGGATCTAAAGGCGAAATCATTAATTAAAGAATTTCTAAAAACATTTTAGGATCTTTTTTTCTTATTAACTGACCTGTATCTTACATAAATATTTTCCGCTGATTTCGTACTTAATAGTGATCCTTTTTTATTCTGGCAATGCGTACGTAATTAATTAATACTATGTCTTTGTTTAGCTTGGATGGTCTGGTTTTAAAATGTAAAATTTTCAACTCCATGTTAGGAGCTCTTCTATTGTATCGGTATACCTGAAACTTAAAATTGATAACATTTAGAGTTCTTTAATTAGATCAGCTCAACACATATCCTAAAATGTTTACAGAGATACCTAACTGAAAAATTCGTTTACTTTTTTATAAAAAGTATCTATCATTGCACCCCGTATATACTCATTTATCTAGGTGCTAGACGAGATGTGAAAATAAATTATGAATTTTCAGCTTGCTAACATTTTTAAAATTTAACTTTCTTTGACTTATTTTATTTTTAAGTAGCAACCACAGCTCAATTTTTATTATGCATTCAATCATTATCATCAAATAATATCCACAAAAGCAAACAAATTGTATTTTCTAGAGCATCAATAGTAACTTCTAAATAAATTCTTGATATTGGAGAGATCTATCATATTGAAAAATTTGTATCTGCATCCTTCAACACTGGAACACCATCTAAAGATTAGAATATCTTAAGACGGTGACTGGAATAACCTGATGCTGGATAAGATAATCTAATATCTTTAGACGGTGGTGCTGGAGCAGTTTTAAATACTCGCGTCTAGAAATTAAGTATAATATACTTTGCCTCCTTGGCTTTCACAAGGTCAGACTGCGCCCGCCAATATCTTACTGCTGCTCGCCAATTGGATTTGAGTACAAATACTACCTGCAAATTATTGTTTGTGTGAATCGGTGTTGGAAAAGGTGTAGTAAGATTGGATTGTCGTAATGCATTTCTAAATTTTCTTTTTCCTGATTTTGGGTATGCCTTGGGTCAGTTTGGGTTAGTACCTGGTTAGTTTCCTTTTCTTGAGCCCCCGTAGCGAGCGAAGGGCCATGCGAAAAGTGAAATATTAGTTTAATGGTTAAAAATTGGGTTAAGAGCCGTATTATAGTGGATATACAGCAGCTTGTATGTGTTTCCGCGAATATATTCCATATCTATAACCTCAAATCACTATATCAACAGATAAAAAGTATAATTTCGAAATACACTTCTGAACTTTGAATCAAAAACTACTAAACACTCCATTCTAAAACAAAGAAATCGAACGTAACCTAAAACATATTTATTTGCGGGCGCACTCTGACCTTGTGAAAGCCAAGGAGGCAAAATATATTATAATTTCTAGACGCGAGTGTTTTAAATATATATTTTTTATTTACATTACCCTCAAGCAAAATGGTCTTATTGTCCTGTCTCCAAGAATTCTTGCCTGCCCATTTTCTTCCCTGCTTGGGTATACGTTTCTTGAATTTTTAAGGATTTTCTCGCACCCATATTATTATATTCTATATGCTAACTGTACCATTTGTACAGAGTAGGTATTTTCATCCGAGAATAATGTTCTATTTGTGTTGGTTTGATCGTTGTTATTTCGTTCCATTCACTGTTGAAAAAACTGCGTTTTTTATAGGGAAATATTCATTAAGCAAAAGTTCCTGATCAGTTAAAAGACTTGTATTTCTCTTCTTTAATTGCTTTGTAGTAATTACTCCTCGATCGGACCATTGGATTCTCTTCAATGGCCAAGCATATTAATATTTTGAATTCTTCGTTTATTATAGTGGTTTTTGCCTTATATTAAATACCTTGAATTCTGAAATCTTACATATTAAAAGAACAAAATCCTTGGATGAAACACATTCGTCCAAAATAAAGCCAATTTAAAGTTGTAATTCCAATTACTTATGATGTTATACGCGGAATACCACCAGATATTATATATTTGTAAGGCAGATTATTATTATTTATTAATACAAACTGTTATTATGTCTCAAAACATCCACTAATAATAATTGTTTCATCTGATTCCTTATCTAATGTTTTTTTTTATTGTAAATGCCTAGAAGTAGATATCTCAATAATAAACAATTATAAGCAAATATGACGGCGAAAATTCGCGTTTATGAATATCTAACTGATTTTGGGCCGTAAAGATCAGGACTCGTATGGATCAATAATTACTCCTCAGTCTCATATACGTCCTTATTGAAGTGTTCATATTTTTTTATTACAATTGTTTAGAAAAAAGTCTCACATAAACATTTATAAAGAAATTTGAACGCACTACTAATTTTAGGTTGTACGAAATACGCGAACCGCAAGCTTTCATGCTTGCCAAAAATAATCCAAGCTGACCAAAACTTATCCCAAATACCTAAACCGGATTAATATCAATATTGCTTAGGAACGCGCTTATAATATGCAATATGACTAATACTGGTTTGTTTGGGGTTAGTTTTGGCTGGTCTACGTCTGCTTGAGTTGGTTTTAGCTAGCTTGAGGACATGAGGACTTACGGTTCGCGTATTTGTCAGTTTTTCGAACTTTCTAATGTCTTTTAGTATCCTCTCCCCGTGGATGTTTTGACAACTGCTGGTTTGCGACCGCAAATGTTTGTATAATTTTTCATTTCTAAATAATTGCGATAAAAAATCATAAACATTTGAATAAGAGCCTTTACGGAATAATTTTATTATTGAAGTTGATCATTTCTGGTAGCCCATATTGTGTAATTAATATTAATAATAATAAATACTAATAATAATTATTATTATTGTTTTCAATATTTGTATTAAGAATCTTATCAAATGTATAGAAACGCATGTATTTTTCAGTAGTTTGAGTAAAAAATTATTTATTATCTTAATTTCAATATCAGAAATTATAGTAAAATATAGTTACTTTATTGTTCTAGTATAATAAAATATCACTTTGTGTCCGCTAAACTCTATAATAAACTGTCCGTTACCAAGCAATCGAACATAAATCAGTTTTTAAACCTGAATAATTGAGTGCAAGATAGTCAAATGGCCTAGACTCGGCTTTTATGTACCAGACGGCAGTAAAAAAGCTGATAATATAATATAGGTATAATACAATCTAGCCTAATAGTAATAGCGGTTTGTAAAGTATTATATGGTTTCGTCAGAGCCGGGATAAGAAAATATTTTTAAGGAATATATTTTTTTTCTCTGTTAAAAGCTTAGTTCTGTGACCTTATACTTATTTCTGCATTTAAAGTGTAATAACAAGCTGTTCATGGCTACCTAGCGTCAGGCTTCGAGACAAAATTCTGGATAAAATGGTGAAGGATGTTTTACTTTTATTCAGAAAAATAAAAAAAAGTTGCATGTAACACAGTACACGTGATAGAAGTGAATACTTCTTTACTGATTCCATATGAGAGAAAGAGATATACTTTATTTCTCTTGCGAGACGAAAATTTCCTGTCGTGACGCGGCCTTGAAAAATCACTCTCATGCAGCCAAAGAAGCATTTACTTCAAAAACTGTTTAAATTATGGAGGTTAAGGCAACTTATACCATTATTTATGCCTTATTTCTGGGTTTCCACGTTCCGCTGACAAAATGAACACTTTCTGGCTGACAAAGTAACTTGTTGAAATTGCGCGTTTGGACCTAGGCATTCTTGTCACTTGAAGCTAAAAAAACTCCTGGCCTAAAATGACAGCAGCAATCTTCAAGGGTAAAATACTTTTAGGTTAACAATTTTCTACATCGTTAATTCTAAATAATATAATATAGATACAGTGTTTTAACACCATTTGCAGATCATAAAGTGGTGAATCTATATAGATGCATCTGCAACAATTTAAAATATTAAAAAAAAATATTTGTCTCAAATTTACAGATTATATTTTAATTCCATTCTATTACCTGTAGAAAATATGAAAATATGGTGAATTTTCGTCTGGACATTATGCAATATTTCTCATATTCCCTGAGTTTTTTTTGTGGCTTAACTATGAGATAATAATAATTGTCTATCTATAAGCTTTTGGTCATATTAAAGAAGCATAGAATATTACGCCAGTTCCCTTAATAATATCTCTATCTAACACATAAATTCGCCAAAATAAAATGAGATGGGTATAAGATCTGAAAAAGCACATTGAATCTAAATGTACGAATCTTTGATTTTAGGCAGGATACATAATAGCGATTGGTATAAAAAGTCCTAGAAGAAAATACATTTATATATATTTAAATCAATACAAGCAAGTAGGTATTACAATATTAAATTCATGTAAAAATCATATATAGAATATGTTTTTTTCTGTTTTTATTTTAGAAAAGACAGCACAGGGGTCTTCATTGACACCTTTCTCATGTACATGGTTATGACAAGTGAACAAAAAATGGTTATTTCAAAATACATCGACATCAAAATTATCACTTTGTCATGGAACGCCAAATATCATAATTGCAAATCGTCTAAATTACGAATTTACAGTAAGTTCAACAATCAATATTAAATTCGATCCTGGAGATGGAACAAGCAAGTACTCACTCCTACAAGTGGTACTTCAGTCGTCTAGTCCGTCCCTGCCCCAGTACCATAAGACCACGCCCACTGAACAGTGCCAGCACGTGTTCCTTAGGCAGGTGCCGATCGCACGCGGTAGCATCTCGGCCTTCGTCCCCTCTGCGTCCCGCGGCACCCCGCACCATCCCAGAAGCGTGGGAACCGCGTTGCGACTAGCTTCCCAAAACAGCGCCACGCCAGCGCAGCGTCTGTGCGGCCCCTTGGCCCCGCGGCCCCTGCACGTGATCGGGGGCACATGATGGTACCCGACCGGCCGGAACTCTAAACGACTGTGGTTAAATCATTTGGGAGCATGTAGGGGACTTAAGAGTAAAATAACATTAAAAATTGTTATTTGCCCGAATAAACTGGATCAGAAATCCGAATATATTTGATCACAAAGGTGGACTTTAATTTAGGATTTTTAGTAATAATTTTTAACTACTCGGTATCTCTCGACAAAAGTTTGGTATGTTAGGCATAGTACCAAAATATTTAGATTGATTAGAAATTAGGTCCAGGCTTTTCTCTCACTATAAACCACAAACATCACACACAGTTTTTAAATTATTTTGTCTACCATTTAATACTATTGCCACCATTCAAAATAAAAAAATGCCCTTGCTGCAGCCATTCATTACTTTATTAAATTTGTATCCCAACTTTATATAATCGGCTTATTGTATTGTTATTATCAGTGAAGAAATCAGATTGCTCATTTTTCCCTTTTCTAGCAAAGGGTTCATTCTATCCAGAAATTATAGGGTAATTTCGGGTGAAATAGCGCAGCGGTTGAGACGGTGCGGTGTAGTTTACTATTCGCTGTCTCAAAGTAAATAAGGCAAATCTCAGTTCAGTACCAAGACAGGCGTTCATTCAATACCTCCTACAACATCATTGCATGCAGCCGCCTCTTGTCTGAAAGAAAATATTCAGTAATATAAATCGCATGCTCTAGAACTTTTTGCAAGCTTCAGAAGTCATGGAGTCATGTCTTGTTATCTCTAACTTTTAAAACTTTACTGCTAAATTCTGATATAAAGTTGGACGCGAAACTGTGATTTAATTTAAAATACAATATTATACTCAGCAGTTGGCGCTGAACGACAAATTGCTATCAAAATAAAATTAAGAATTAAGTATAATATATTCGGCGCCGTAGGTCAAAAAAATCCTACATAAACGGCGCCGAAACTTTAACTTTGACAGTCAAATCTGCTAAGAAGCTCAGAATAGCACAACGCAAGATAGAAAGATCAATGCTCGGTGTGTCACTTCGTGACCACGTCAGAAATGAGGACTTACGAGCCAGAACAGGAGTCACGGATGTTATATACCAGGTGGCTAAGCTAAAATGGAACTGGGCTGGACATGTGGCCCGCATGACAGATGGACGATGGACAAAAAGCTGATCGAGTGGAGACCAAAAGCCGACAAGCGAAACAGGGGAAGACCTCCCACGCGATGGACGGACGATATCAAAAGAATAACCACAAACTGGATGCGGAGCGCTTAAAAGGACAGTGGGCAGAAATGGGGAAGGCCTATATTCAGCAGTGGATGCAAATGGCTGATTGATGATGATGATGATGATGATGATGATGATGATAATATATTCGGATAAACTACTTTGAAATATAGACACCACTACCCTGGAATTGATTGCCTTTGGCTCCACAAATGATTGAATTTTGTTTGAATTGTTATAGAGCCACTTCGGCCCCGGCTCAAGAATGTAAACTGCACAAGTGCAAGTTTAGTGACCCTAATGAAATGTGTACCTAATTTCATCGATTCGGTATCTAGTCGGATACCGTTTTCAAGAAAAGCAAAAAACTAAAAATGAAAATGGTTAGCAAATACAATAAAGCAGTAAAAAGCTCTTGCAACAAATTCAACATTTGTGGAGCCAAAGGCAATCAATTCCAGGGTAAGAATGAATCCTCCACAACAATATAGAACATATTTACATAGACACCACTAGTCTTCGTATCAGTCCTTTCAGCACCGCCTGAAAAACACCTAAGCTAGCTGAGCTTAGGTTGGTCCGCTGTTTTTTTTATTCCCACTAAACAAGTTCCAAAATGATGTACCTAGATATGGAATTAAATTAATATAGGTTAAAGTCCGAGTCGAGGTTAGACGCCACCAAGTTTACTTTTGTTGGCAAAGCCCTATCGTTGTTATTACGGACACAGTAAAAAAAACTTGGAAACAAAAGCAATGGAATACAAACTCAAGTATCGAATAAGTAAATAATTACCTGTCGTAGTCTACGCTACCTGCACACAGTTATCACACAAGTTCTAGATTATCCAATTCAAACAGAATAACAAATGTAATTGAGGCCAATACTAGGAAAATAAAATAAAGTAAGCTCTTCTAGCCTTATAAATGAATTCCCTGGATTGGGAGAACCCAGCTACCCTGTAGTAAAGTCTCGAAATGTCATCGATTGCTGTTTAACCAGACACACCCTCTTGTCAACTTGACTATCTAAATTGGAATTTAAAAATGTGACATAAAAGAATTGTAATTTAGAATGTTATTCCCCAGTGTATGCTCTGCTCGAACCCTGCAACCTAGACGGCGATAACTTATCCGGATATTACCACATAAATTATTCTATATTAATTTAACTTGGTTAGAATAGCCTTTCCGTAAGCCCAAGTTGCAAGTTCCTAACAGAAACCAAATCCTAAAATGCTATGTAACGTTTTTGAAATTAATACCAGAGAAAATAAGAGTAAAATATATAAACTTCTTCGATTATGAAATTTACTTGAAATTATTCAAAAATCCAGGACCCTAGAGACTAAACTAATGGAACTATGCCGGCGTAGCTACACTTCATAAAGGTTCTGTTCTATATAACTCTAGTGTGTAAAATATTCGATATCAAACACTAGGATAATTATTCAAGCTGTTAAAAATACGTTTTCCTTAATCCTCCTTCGGTCCTCTAGAAAAGAATCTGTCTCCGGACTTGTCACTGTCAATCAACTAGTTAAAATGTGTCCAAAAAACTGACATCCGACACTCTGTTGTCATCCAAAATACTATAGAATAGTCTAATTTGTAAGGTTCCAAAATAATTTTTAACAGCCCTACGGGGAATCCGAAACTAGAACCCTAAAACGGAAATTAATCCATCAAAACAAACTAACATGAAAATAATGGGAATGCCGGACTCGGCCCCCTCCAACTAATTGAAATTTTACATTCACAAACAACTTAGAACAACTTACGCATAACTGGGGTTCACCAGAACCTTCCTGGATAGCTTAGAGTAGACATGGGATACTCGTTATTATACCCGTTGGTCGAATTTATACCTTCTACTAAAACAACCTCCCTTTCCCGAAAGTTTGAATCGAATTTTACCCCATTTCCGATTTCATCTCGAAATAGATATACTTTTCGAGAGCTACCTGCTCAATCCAGGGAATCTTCTTTGGCTACTGACGAAAACAGTTGACTACCTAAATCAACAACAACCAATTGTCCTGTTTTTTTCCCATCCTTCTAGATTAATAAACAGAAAATTCTGTAAACACGTCAAACTCGTTCGACTGTCATTAAACTAAATAACTTAAATGACAATTTAAATACTGCTGTCAAGAACTAGTCATGTTCGGCCTTATCGAAAAAATAAAATAATAGAGATGGTTTTCCAACCTAGAATGACTTCTATAAATAAAAAGAATTTCTACCCGTAACAGTCTATACAAGGTATTTTATTTGTGTTTAGCAGCTACGAACATTCCTAACCTAAGTGTTTGGCCATGAATAATCGAGTTAGGAAAATACAGTTGAGGCCACCTCTCCCTTCTAGTTCGGTAGAGTTAGCGCGCGCCATATAACCCGAATTTCGCGTGCGCTAACTCTCCCGATCCATTTTTTACCGAATATTTGATCTAGAGATTTTAAGATGGGTTCTGTTTCTCAAGCATCTTGGTCTGATATCCGCCATTGAAGCTGTACGAAACGGAGCAATAGGTGTAAATGAAGCGTCCAGGCAGTATACTGTGCACAACGTTTCGTCACAGAATCTAATCACGCAATTTTAAAAAATTGTCATGTTATTGTCCGTTATTTAGTTGTTGATATTTTTATAGGTGTTGTTGAAAAGGGAATACAAGCTCCATCTGCTTTATTGGGCGAGGCAGTCGAGAGAAATTTTGTTGCGCATATAAAGAATTTAGAGAAAAACGGTTTTGCACCTACCCGTCTTATAATATGCATGATGACATTCCAGCTAAATGAGCAGTTTAAGTTATCTCATAAATTTAATGTTAATAAGGGTAGAGCCGGTAAAATTGCATTGCATTATTTTCTTGAAAGTAATAAGGATTTGTCTATCAAAAAATCCGAAGGCGCTTCTCTTGTCCGAGCTAGGGGGATGAATAAACAGGATTTTTCTGATTATTTTAATCTTCTTACACAAAACTTGATGAAAATGGTCTAATAAACAAGCCAAGTAATATATTTAATATGGATGAAAGGGTCTACAATTAAACAATCGAATAGAGTATGTAATTGCTGAAAACGGTTTCAAGAATTTGCCGGCATTGACATAGGAATAAAAGGGCAACATAATTTATTTAATGGTAAGTTGCAGTGCAGACGACACTTACAAACCCCCACTTTGTATTTTCATGGGGAAGAAAATAAAACGAATATAAAGATGGTATGCCCCCAGGTGCTACAGTTGTCATGTTGGAAAAATCGGTATACGTTAACGCCTCAATTTTTCTTTTTTGGTTAAAGATTCAGTTTATTCCTAGAAAGCCTGAGGGACCTGTAGTACTTATTTTAGATGGTCACGCCTCACATATGTGATCGTTTGAAATGCTAGAATTCCCTGAAACGAATATGTCACACTGTTATGTTTGCCAAGTTACACGACTCAATTTTACAGCCCCCTAGACCGAGCTTTCTTTAAAGCATTGAACTCCTATCGCTACTCTGCATGCAACACATTTATTCGAGCAAATCCAACCAGAGCAATCAACACGTTACAGTTTGGAAGTTGTTGGGAGAAGCAGTCTCTGCCTTGCCCTTTTGGGTCCCGACGCAATTCCAAAGTATGTATTTGCATATCTCTCTAAAGAAAGTAATAACCCAACTATTTTTTAAATTCCTGGAGAAATTACAAATACTTTGTCCGGCAACAATGCTTGTGTTTTACCAACAACTTTAGGCACTCAAAATGAAGAATAATTTGAAACTCCTGGAAAATTCTGGACTGTATATGTCCTGTACCATCAACCGCAAGGGATTATGAGGAAAACGCTGCTGTCTTACCTCCAGAAGAAAATATTAAAAGAAGAAAAAGAGTTCCGTGGACAAATAAAAATATTGTCGCCCTAATAAATTTAATTTCCTATAGCATTCCGGCCAGTCCGATCCGTATAATAGGCCGGGCAATTTAGAAGGTTACATTGGCTTCTTCTTTACCACCGACTGTGCGCAATTATGCCCATGCCTTGGATTGGGCATCTTTTCTGTTCTTATTTCTCTCTTTTTTCTGCATCACTATGAAACATAATAGCTGTCAAAAAGTGCTAAAAGAAAGGAAGTAATGGATTTCTGTGTTCTGTTTGCAGGTTATTAATATTGTCGAGAAGCAATTCGAGTTAATTGGATACTTAAAAGTCTGAGTCATTGGGGGCGCTGACAACTCTAACAAGGTTTTTATGATGAGGTCACTAGATGCACCCTTGCTTCCCTTGACGCTTGGACGAATTTAGTCACAACATTTTATTGTTAAGATGGCTTTTCTACTTTTGACGGTATCTACGTGTTTAACTAGGTAAAGCGCTGCGGGGGAGATAGAAGAAATACAAAATTAGAAGGCTCTCAAAAATATTGATTTGCATATTATAAAAGGAGGGCGCGAATTGTCACATATCACATGACGACTTCAGTGAGAGCAAAATAAAATGAGGAACAAAAGCGACACCGATTGACCCTTTAAAACTAAGTAACAACTCGATTTGATGGCCTGACTAAAAGATCAGTTTTTTTTATTAGGAATTAAAAATAAAATATGTTCTTGTAACAGAAGTGAAAGGAACAGTTCTTAATTTTGCCCTAAAAATAATAATTTCTGAATATCTACCACCTTACCACATGTATTCAATGGAAAAAATCTAGTGATGGCTCCTTGCTTGGTATTTTTACCTACTAAAACTTACTCAATTTGAATTTATGGGTAAACATGCTGCATTTTTTTAGGAAGCTCGAAACATAATCGCAGATTAGAATTAAATTAGAATAAAAATTTAAACTCCTTTTTTTTGAGTAAACTATTCTTCATAACGAAACAGCAAACAGCCAACATGTTGTAGAAATTTTGTCACAATCGTAATTACCAACTTTTTGGTTAAGTCTCATATCTAATGAATACAAATTTAAAATTCCCAATCAATCCATGTCTCAGCCAGGGCCGTCTTTACCCGGGGGTGCAAGGGGTGCGTGGCACCCGGGCGCAAAGTCTTAGGGGGCGCCGAGCGCCCTATTTCTACGTCATATATGATAAGTATAATTAAATCAGTTTTGAAAATTACTTAGCAGACATCTATGATAAAAATATATAAAATATTTATAAAATAGGCATCAAGAAATTTTCAACATAAAATTCAACTAAATAATTCCAAGAATTAAATAAACACACGCCGCAATTTTAAAAATAATTGTGGGCTATAAAACGGCGGCCTTTGAAATTCGCCACCCCGTCTCGTGTGTTTAAAGTCGCTTTGGCTTTGCGAATAGAAATAAAATCATTTTAAATCACTTTATTTTTGATAGCTGCAGAGAGAATACATACAGTTTGGGTTACTTTTTATTTATCTAATATTAAAAAGGGTTTTTTTTTCATTTTCGTAATACTGTAGTAGGATTTTTATATATAATATATAGTTATTTACTTGTGTAAGCTAAGTAGCTATAAGGAGTTTGTGAGAAATTATTGTTTTGTGAAATTCAATTTAACATTAAACATTTTCAAGGTAAGTTTTTTAAATTTATTTTTTTAAATATATTACGGTATATTAGGCATCACAGATACTTACGGTTAGTAATTTTCGGCTATTTTGACAATTAAATATTAGTTGAAATTCCAGTACAAGCAATTATTATTAGTTATTATAGGTACAATATAGTTATATAAAAGTTATATAAAATATGTTTAAAATCGCAAAATATGTATTCTTTTTGTTTAAATGAAACTATGGGATGAAACTCGTTTGTAAGTTAACCCGAATACGAATACTTACAATTATTTTTCTTTGATCCCTATGCAAAAATGTGACAACTTTTTTTTAATTTTAATATATTATAATAATTACAATGATATATTATCGAGTATATTATAACAAATATACAGAGCTTTTATTTGAAAACGAACCACGTAAATAACTCTAATTTTGAAGGTTATCTAGTCTATTTTCAGTTATGGCCTTTTTCGTAAGAAAATTCAGCCAGTAAAGATCTCTATCCGGCTTAGTTAGAGCTGGGGCGACCCATCCCAGATAAGTTACACCTGATGGATAGAGATACTATTTCTAGGGCTCCCTGTATGTCGAGTATGCACTCCAGGGGGCTCAGATCGTTGCATGCACGGCTTGTTTTAAGGTTCGAACACCACCGGCTGGACATTCACACACATTTAGATCTTGTACATGCTCGGTTAGAGTCTTATGCAAAGGGGCTTCACTCAATGCAGATATAACCAGTTGCTGTCAGAGACACTTCCCATCTACACAGGGCCCACAGCCCCAATCTTCTTCAGATCACGTATCCACGTGCGAAAATCTGGAAGAATCTTCGTAGGAATCGACCCTACATTAAGTGACCCACCCTAAACACTGTCCCAACCGGCTGCGACTTCCCTTTCGAACCAACGGGGCCCCAAACGCTTCCAGCCGCGAATCACGTGCACTTCCCGTGCGAAGTCAGGTTAGAAAACCCAGGCTCCCTACCCACGTCCGAACACCGCCAACTCCAAAGCGGAAGTCCATTTTGAAGGTTAATAGTAGTAGTAAACTCTCTTTTGGCCTTTTTCGTGAGAAATTCAGCCAGAAAAGACCTCTATCCGGCTTAGTAAGAGCTGGGGCGACCCATCCCAGATTAGTTACACCTGATGGATAGAGATACTATTTTTAGGGCACCCAGTATGTCGAGCATGTACCCCTGGGGCCCCGACTTGTACATGCACGGCTTGTTTTAAGGTTCGAACACCACCGGCTGGACATTCACACACATTTAAATCTTGTACATGCACGGGGCTCTAACCCCCGGCTGGACGTCCGAATCTTATTCGGGGAATCTACACAGCCCCTGAAAGCCCCATGTGCCCTCAAACTAACATATATGTATATGAAGCTGGAACAAAATGGCCGATACCCGACACGTGCACACTCGACCGAAGACGAATCGGAAGTCCATTTTGAAGGTTAAGAATCGCTGAAACATGTCAACATAATTATTTCGAAGGGGAAAACTTTTGACATGAAAATGACAGCTTCCACGTCACTATCAAAGCCCCAATAAGCACCAACTTTTGAATTTCTAATGGCATAATACCATGTGTGACATTTCCTTGAAGAAGCAATTTCATCGGCTATCCAGTACTTTATTCAGAAATTTAAAAATATCTTAAAATTTCATGTTTTTTTATTTTAACATCTAAATGATTTGACAAAAGATGTCCCCCCCGAATTAATTGTAAGTAATTATAATAAATTATATATGATCTGTGAAATATATTTTATTGTTTTTTTTTTGTTATTGGTAGATGGCTGGATTATTATAAAATTTAAAAAAAAAAACGTTTTTTTTTTGGGGGGGGGGGGGGGGGGGGGGCAAGCTGATTTTCGCACCCCGGCGCTTAATATAGACAAGACGGCCCTGGTCTCAGCGTTTCTACTCTATTAAACAGAGCATTATGTCACATTTAAGCTCTATTATGTAAATCGGTACTTTCAATCGAATGACAAAAATAATGAGATTATGATGCATTCACTAGGTCTGATTTCATTTTAACCATTCTACACGAAGATAGTGTGAAGATCATTAAAAATTATATTCAAAAAGTTGATGAGAACAAAAGCTGTCATTTATTATTTGTGTTGACTGTTGTTGATGCATAAACATGTCATGAAAACTCTGGAACTTCGTTTCGTTGTCATTCAATAGAGAAACCGAAAAACCTCACTTCCCAAATTTATAGGTTGAATTTTAAAGACATGATGTCAACTTGAATATCTTATTGATACATCGTTCTCTGCTATTCTATAACATCCCCTTTAGAAATAAAAAACTTATCTGTAAAAGTCCGCATAAAAAATGAAAATCTAATTTACTAACTAACAGAGTATTGACACTTCATTGTATAATTTATGCTAATGTAATATAGTTTCATCAGATACTATTGGTTTTTATTAATTGCTTCTAACATAAGCATATGAGATTGGAGAGTATCGATCTTTATGTTAACTTAAGTCCACCTTACACCTAGGCAGTAACATCGCATACAACGTGTTGCGGAGTGTTGCCCTTGCTACAAAAATTGTTTGCTGCGACCTGTTGCAAGTTGATCCACAACAAATAGAAAAATAGATAACATAAGCTTGCCACTACAGATTAATCAAATACTGTTGAATCATCAATAAAGCGTTTTTAAGAATAATAGAATAAAGTTGGATATTGCCAAAACTCTAACTGAAAAATATGAAAGTGATTTTGCCCTGTTAAAAAAAAGCCTTCGGACACAATTTTATTAATCACAAAAACTGCTCGTGGACAGTCTCCAATTAAAAAGGAATATATGGCGTTATTACGATTATTTGTCTTTTTTCTTGGACGTTGATGTACCAAGAGAGGAAAGGTCTAACTATACCAAAGAAAATGACCAAGACGTGGTAAGAATGAATATATTTTTTAATATTTTTTTATGTCCAATCACGATGGCTTTCTAAACAATCTAAGCACGGAGCATAATAGACTAAAATGATTTTCAACGTCACGAGATAGCCCCTAATTAAAATTTCGTCTGGGTGATTGTTGCAGAGAACCAGGTATGGTACCACTATCATAATATTTTAAATAATCATATTCTGGCTTAGTTTCAACAACAAGCTAAAATGTTTTATGTATGCATGTTACTTTTGTATATGCTCCAAAATGGACTACACGAACCTTAGGAAGGGTCAAGTCTAAAATGCGCGATGTACCAAAGTTACACTGGCAATGCAATGTAAACTTTTTCATAATGGTTTTGTTTTTCCTTTCAGATTAACAAGGCATCGCCACGGCGCATACCTATAAAAATTATAGCTAAAACAAATTAAAAAAGGCTCTAAAAGAGATTAGAAGCAAATCGATATTTCAGAGAATACCTTGCATAATAAACTCTCTGGAAAGTGTTGTATATGGCAAACCGTAGGCCTTTATGGATCAATAAGAAGAATCATGTTCTGGACACTTAATTGCTTTATCTGCATTTGGGTTTCCGCTAACAGGTGAAGATCCGAAAATTATTGTTAAGTCTTATAGTTAGATAAACTGTTGTATATTCCAATATTAAGATGCTTTATGGTTTCCCTTATAGGTAATAAATTACATAAGAATGGTGCCTGCACACTTCAGCATATTTGCTTCGCTGAAAGAAATCGGATTATGTTACGCTTCTTTCGGTGTGTGACCATACGAAAATACTTATAGTACTTTAGTCGTTTGTTAAGATTCTATAGGCATAGCACGTTGTATTCCTTTATTAGTTATAAACAGTAAACCTTCGTTCAATTGACTTTTTGTGTTATTTCTTAAACACTCATTCCCTGCATCGTCAAATTGGGACAGGTTATGGGCCCAGGGTTTGCAGAGTGGTTTAAGAAAGCGCGATAGTTCGGTATTGTACGAGGTTGTGCGTTCGTTTCGTCGTCGTAATAAAAAAATAAAATGGCGGTAAACGAAAGTTTAAATTTCGGAATGAGTGTTGAAAAACTTCAAGGCCGTGAGAATTATAGCGACTGGAAGTTCCAGATAAGTGCGTTATTAAAGTTAGACGGACTTTGGAACTGTATAACAGTGGGACAGTGGGAGCCTACGGTGGATGATAATACAAGAGCGCGTCGTGAAGAGAAAGCTCTTTCAAAAATAATTCTTTCCCTTGACAAGTCGACGTTTCCTCATGTGATGCAAGCGCAAACTGCTAGCGAAGCGTGGAAAGCTCTTCAAAAGGCATTTGAAGACAAAGGACTTTATAGGCGACTAGGTCTACTTAGGAATTTGTGCTCCATAAAGTTAGAGAATTTTGGTACAGTGGAAGAGTATGTCAACGAAGTCATGTCTTTGTCCCAAAAACTTTCATCAATTGGAAAACCGCTAGATGATGAGTTTTTAAGCGTTATCATGCTGCAGGGACTGACAGTGAACTACGAGCCAATGGTTATGGCACTGAAAAATTCAGGTGTGGACATAACGTCGGACTTCGTTAAGACGAAATTACTGCAGGACAAAAAATGGCAGAATAGCAAACATACTGGTGACTGTGCACTTGTCGCAAAGAATTTTAAAGAATCTCCATGGTGCTGGGGCTGGTAAACAGAAAGGACATTATAAAAATCAATGCCCTCAAATGAAGAAGAGTCCTCCAGATACTTCTGAAAAGGCAAACAAAAATAAGAATAGCCAAGGTGGACGGAAAGCTTTGTTCGCGACAGCTGTAAGTATCAATAGTATACATGAAACAACCTGGTATGTTGATAGTGGTGCCTCTTCCCACATGACTGGAAACAGAGAAGAACTTCTTTCCAACCTAACGGATGAAGACTCGGGGCAGGACGTATTCGCGGCAAATAATGCTAAACTGTCTGTGAGTGGAACTGGCAATAGTATTGTGAAGTTGAAACACAATGGAACTGTGCAGAATATATCAAAAATTAAATATGTACCAAACCTGTCAGTGAACTTGTTGTCAGTGAATGAAATGGTTTGAAAGCGACATTGTGTGAATTTTGACGCAGAAGGATGCAGAATAATTGATGAAGGTAACTGTAGTATTAAGGGAGAACCTGCAGCTACTGCTGCAAATGGGAATGGCTTGTATAAACTAGATGTCATGAATGTGTTTGCGAATGTGGCGAAATCTCTACATTCTCAGATACTATGGCACAGATGCCTAAGTCACCTTAATCATTATAGCATGGCGTTGTTGAAAAATAGTCTGGCCACTGGTGTTTTGTACAACGAAAATAAAAATCCAGAATACTGTGGAAGTTGCATTAAAGGTAAGCAGGCCAGAAAACCTTTCCCGTATAAAAAGGATAAACAAGTCACACAAAATAAACTTGACTTGATCCATTCAGACCGTGTATGACCTATGGAAGTGGAATCATAGGGTGGCAAAAAATATATGTTTACCCTGATTGATGACAGCACAAGGAAAGTATTTTGTTATTTTCTAGAACATAAAAGTGAAGTTCCAGAAATTTTCAAAAACTTCTGCTCCATGGTGGAAAACCAAACAGAACGAAAAATAAAGATTCTGAGAACCGACAATGGAGGAGAATACTGCAACGAGCGTTTGGGGAGATTCCTCAAATATCGGGGAATCAAACATGAACAAACAATACCCTACACTCCACAGCAAAATGGAGTGGCTGAACGCTACAATCGAACCATACTCGAAAAAGCACGTTCAATGCTCATCGACTCAAATAGTTCGAAGCAGATGTGGGCAGAAACTGCCAACACAGCAGTTTATCTTTTGAACCGTTCACCAACTAAAAAAATACGTGGTGAAACTCCTGAAGAGAAATGGACCGGCAAAAAGGTAGACTTGAAACATCTGAGGATTTTTGGATATCGAGCCTATGTTCATATACCCGATGTGAAAAGAAAAAAAAGACAAAAGTAAATAGTATATTTTTGTTGGGTACTCTGAAACAAGTGCTGGATACAGGCTATTAGACCAAAGTAACCATAGTCTAAAAATAGCCAGGGATGTGTTTTTGGAAAACAAGCTTTCAGACGACCCTTCGAAGATTTCCATTGCACCAACTACATCAGAATTTCTTCCGTTGAAGATAACATATGGGAATGAAGGTGATGATGCTGACTTAGAAGATATGCCGGCTGAGGCCCCCCATCTTCAAGAAGAAGGAGAAGTCAATTCAGAAGAAAACAGTGATGTGCTAGTTGGTGACAACGAAAATGAGTCAAGTGTGAGTGAAAGTGAAAATGTTGAATCAAGGTATCCTAAACGTGTAATAAGAAAACCGGACAGGTATGGTGAGTGTATTACTAATTACGACTCTGATTTTGCTATGTTAACTATATCAGATGAATTAGAGCCAACAACCATTTCCGAAGCATTGTCAAGCTCGCGAAGTGTAGAATGGCGAAAAGCAATTAAAAATTAACTTGAAGCATTCAAGGCAAACAATGCTTGGGAATTGGTCGATAAACCTAATAATAGAAACATTATTAAAAATAAGTGGGCTTACTCAAAAATATGGAGTAGATTATTCTGAAACTTTTTCGCCAGTTATCAGATTTAGTAATTTGAGGCTGTTATTAGCAATGACAGCTGAATTAAACTTATAGGCTGATCACTTAGATGTGGAAACTGCTTTTTTAAATGGTGACATTGACCATCTATATGAGTCAACCAGAAGGTTTTATAGAGTCAAGGTCAGAAAACAAAGTTTGTCGATTAAAAAAGGCTATCTATGGGCTTAAACAATCCGCTAAATTATGGTATGAAGAAGCATATAATGTATTATTAGAGTTAAATTTTGTGCAATCAAAAATAGAGCCATGTATTTTCTTTAAAAATTTTGCGGATTCCATTATAATTATAGCACTTTATGTCGATGACTTTTTTATTTTCTACAATGATCACCAAGAGGCAAAACATTTAAAAATTGAATTAAATAAGCATTTTCACATTAAAGACCTTGGACCAATCTTGAATATTCTCGGAATAAAGGTTGATCGGGATCGTTCAAATTGTGACATAAACAGGGTCCTTGTTTTAGAAACAATTATCGAGGTTCCGATTTGGTTCATTTATTTTTAAAGCGCGGGTTTGAAATTAGTCAAAGGTTTTTACAAAATAGAAGAAAAGGAAGAAGTAAAAGGAGTCTAGCTAATATTTACAATTATGACGAGATAAATTTCGGCAATGACGCAGGCCCATCAAAAATAATTACAAGGAAAGGGGCCAACTACCCAGAAAAGATTCGCAATTCTTCAAAAGCGTGTACTTCCTTTATGGAAGTATATATTAATTAAAAAGCGCAAAAGCTTTGGTCATCTTGGACAGAAGATGGTCCATTAAACGACCGTTGTAACCGTACTAAGAATGGAGGATCGTAAGATTCTATTCGGAGACAACCTTAACTCGGCCTAAACATGGAGGTGGTACGACTGTGCAAATTAACTAACATAAAGTTAATTGCACTGCCTTCCAATACTACACATCTCATCCAGCCTTTGGATGTAGCCCATTTCCGTCCTATGAAGGGAAACTGTCGGAAAACCCTTAATGATTGGAAAGACACGTTCGAAGGAAGTCGTTTCAGTGGCATGCCAAATGGTTAGTACCGTTTGGCATGCATTCTCGGCTTTTAAAAACTGTTCTGAAAAATTGTGATAGCGCGGTGCTGATAATCTCAAAGCAGGGTCAATGCAGGAAGTTGAATTAGATTGTGTGGTAATGTTATTGCTAATGACGCCAAAATTAAATTTGTCATTGCACAAACTTTTCTTCAACACCTAACCCGAAAACGTTAAGCCGCAACGACGTCACGTATTCGTAGAAAGAAGAAATTGCAGGTACCTCCTAGTAAAGGGCTCACAGTATCCGACGTAAAGAATCTGGTCTCCACTGAGCCCGCCGACTACTCTCAACCCTCCACATCTGAAATCCAAAGCCCACGCATTCAAGGAGAGTCTTCTGAGAGTTCGGATTCTAACAAGAGTTTAGCATTTACTGAGAGAGAAAGATAAAATCCAAATAACCATTAAGATACTATAGTGCAAATGAGAGCGCTGACAACGTAAAATAAGCAGAAATTGATGATAGTTCTTTCAATTCTAAACTTTGAGATGATTCTAATTTAGAATTAAAATCAGCCGAACCAGCTGCATGTTCTGAAAACACCACAAATGTTGGAGATTAGGTTTTGGTTAGAAACAAAGACAAAAGGCCAAAGAACCATTCAGATACTGGTAAAGATGTGAGCGCTAACAACGTAAAACATACAGAAAATGATGATAGCTCTTCCAATTCCGAACTTTCAGATGATTCTAATGTAGAATTCGGAACAGTATGTTCTGAGAACACCACAAATTCATCTTTGGACGACATAGCTCTATGGCTGAAATAACCGTACAAAAAGCATCTGTACCAAAGTTACCCAAATCCTGGAGCTACTTTGAGACACTTAAAAATAAACAAAACATTTAATTCTCTGAATTATATTAACCAAATCTTGGAACTCTTATAATTATTACAAGTTTAAGGCAATTATTAACATAAATCAAAGTTTTTGTTACAAAAAAAAACTGAAAAATTGTACCACAGTTTACGGTAGTAAAGCTTAAGGAACCTTATAACAGTTTTTAGTCTCTCCTTTGATTTTTTTTCAATTTATTTAATATCGACGTCTTCGGCTTTTGTTACTAACTTTAGTTCTTGCTCTCTTGCTGTGCCATCAATTTGGTGTTTTAGATTTTTAATTTACAAGTCGATTAGTTCTTTTTTTTTTGCGGCAGCCAAAAATAATACATTTTTGGATGCTTGCAATTTGGTCAACGAATTTTTCCCCGAATTTACTTTTTTTGTACTGAAAATCAAAAACAGCTGCTACAAAAACACATATGTAGGTACTATTTTTTACCGATCAGCCTTTAACACTTTTATTTCAATATTCAGTGTAAATTTAGATTTAATTTAATTTAATATTGAGAACTAAAAATTCTTCACACACTGTTTATGTTTGACTTGCCCTATAATTCCTTTGAAACAGGCTTTTTAACATTTGATTTAATTTCACGTGACTAGTAAGAGGGGAAGTGGCAAAATTACAGGTTTCCTCATAACTTACATAAACATTTACTGCACTTGCTTTTATTGAAGTTTCAATCTTTCTATCATCTCAAACTCAAGTCATCAATTTCCTAAATCATTTACGTCAGTCGAAAAACGAAATTATGACTAAAACTAAATTTTCAATTCACAACCAAACTTACTTCTATATAAATTATTTCTTTGTGGCCTTCTAGGGGTAGAGGAGGAAGGGAAGGCTCTGAGTGAGGATCCTTTCTTGGTTCCTCCTCAGGTACTTTGCCTTGGCTATTCATAGTGTAGTCTATAGTGAAATAAAATTTATTAAAATTAAAAGTTTACATAATAATATTAAATAGGTAAATAAATCATAACTTACCACTATCCCCAAAACGATTATCGAGGCCTTCGACACTTAAGATAATCAAACCATACATTTTATCCTCGCTTCACGAGAGTTCAGTCTCTTTGGATTTGTCTCCCCTGCTTTGCATATCTCCATCTTGTTATGTGCCGCTTTTTTTCTCAATTGTTTTTTGAACTGCACATATTTGCTTTTTATACTTTGCTTTGTTCTTGGGAAGCTACGTATTTTAGAGTTAAAAGTTAAAGTTAAAATTTTTGTTTACCTAGTTATGGCATCCGTTTTCTTGCATTGCACTTTTCCCGAATTTATTTACAATTAGATCGCAGAAATCATCTATTTCTGTGGACGAAAAACTTGTGCCTCTCTTTATTCCTTTTCGTCGAACATTTTTCTTTTGAAAACAAATCCAGTAAATTAGCACGACAATCAAACATGTCCTCTTGGCGATTGCCAATTACTTTACCAACCTATTGATAATACCGGACCTTAAACATTGAGCTAATTTAATTTGGCCACAACGTACCTATAATTAATTAAATCTGACCATCTTTAATAATATGCGAAAGTCATATAGGTATCTCATATGAAGCAGATTATGATTTCTAGATCTGCAAATTAGCTAGTATCTTTATCAATGTTAGTGTACATAAATACAAATATACAAATAAAATAATAAAAATCAAATAAAACGTCAGCTATACTGATTTGTTGTCAGAATGATAAATAATAATTGCTCGCGCCTAGCGGCTATTTAAAAAAAAATAAAACCAAAGGAAGCATCTAGTAATTATTGTTCTCTCTCTTGTTGGTACCTAAGGACAAAATCTGTCATACAAACGTAGGTAGGCGCAATACAAGACGAAGATCACTGAAAAAGTGGGTGCGAGCATATTGTACACCTTGATGACCAAAGGGCATTTTTAAATCACGAGTTGAAATCACCGGGCAATATTTTACTAGCTCCTTCATTGTTTTAGCTTCTAAAGAATTGTACATTTGCTGCACCTTTATTTCTATGAAAAAATATTACAAAGCTTTTATCGCACCAAGAAGAGTAAAGTGATCATTACTATGTTACAGTGGCTTGCAATGACAATAGAGGTAGGAAATTAAATTTAAGGTTTTTAGGAGTTGTGGCATTTAATAACTATCGCCAAGAAGATCTTATTACGGTATTTAACTCCTAGAAGAGTATTTTCCTAATATAAGTTAGAAAGGGTGAACTCAACTAGCACTCTTGTATATGGTGCCAGAGACAGAAGAAAGACCACCTGAAGTAGAAATCAGATGTCCAATTGCAACACACTATTATGGGATTGCCGTTCTCAAGGCTAGTTGTCTCTTACAATATGTTACAATTAAATATTCGAAAAACGTATTCATGGAAATCCAAAAACTTCATTCGTCCCATGTAAAGAGTTCACCAAACCATCCCCGCCGGTGCTGGTTAGAGATGGGTCTAAAATAAATTTGCAGACTACCGATTGGGGTTAAATTAAATGTAGCAACAGACACATCTATTAGTGAAAAACACTCTTCGCCAAAATTTTTATTAGGAATGAATAAATGATTTTTAACTTTGGAAATGGAGAATCCAGGAAACTTGCCTCTTGTAGCATCAGATAGATATATTAATGAAAAACCATTATAACAAAATTCAATTTCGGAATTTGATTCATGAATGGGAATTTTCATAATAAATTTTAGAAGAGACTAACTCAAGAGATACTCTTAAATATGACCATGAATTAAAAAAAAACAACGTTTAAGTAAGTCTAACTTGGTTATTAATTGTTTAGTAGTTTAGCATGAAACGTTGTTTCCAGAATATAACGGAACTTTTTTCATTTATTATTTCAATTCTTCGTCTTCTAAAATCTAAAATCTTATTAATATTCATGCAAATAATTCCATAATTAATATTACACAGGGTGTCCCGAAATTAGCGGGCAATATTTTACCAGCCTGTTCTTAAGGCTGGCTTCCTGAGGTTACTATCCCTCCAAAGTCGGACACCTGAAGATGATTTTAGAAGTGAAACTAGGCGTACCTGCAGGGCAACCTGGCAAACGTGTTACGCGTTTCTCCAAAACGGCTCGAAGGGGACATTTGAGTTTTGGCACATTTTTAGGCAACACTTGGGGACTATCGACGGTCATTTTTGTTTGTGGCGATACAATTTTCCATTTCCGAGTTATTACGCCACAAGTGCTATTTTTTCAAAATTTTGCTTTGATACACGATAACTGTCGAAAAAATTGAACAGTTTTGATGCAATTTTCCGAGTATGTTCTTTGACGATCTTCCGAACCCTGTTGAACTTGGCGCAAATCGGAAAATGAGGAATATTTTTTTGACAGATATGTTTTTATCGTTCTAGCCCTGAAAATTCGCGAGGATCAAAAAAGCTGAAACGACAGCTTAATAGGGAATTTAGAGGGATAAAATCCAAGTGCTGTTCTGTTTCGAAAATGTCGCAAGAAATGGACTTTTCAGGGAAAATATGAGATCAATTCCTACATATAGGGTAAGGTAGTTGATTTAAAGTTTTCGCCATTTGCAGTTTTTTGATAGAGCAAGAAGGGTCATTTTAGAATAATATAGATGGTGCTTTATTGCTTTTATAATTCGGCATTTTTCTGGTCATTTTTACAACTTTTGCTTCTGATGCGTCATGCGTCAATGACAACCTTTGATGGAATACGTATTTCAATGTTTGTACAGGTCGTTTTAGTTAAATATGTATATTTATACATTTAATTGCATAAAATCTTATTGAAAACCGCTAGAAGATGAAAGTGGCCAAGATCGGAAAATTTTGATTTTTTTTTTGGTGATTTGTTGCAGTTTCTGTGGGCTTTGTGGCAGATTTCGAGGTAAAATTTTTAGGATTTAATAGGTAAATTTAATTTTTTTGTTTTGTATTTGATGGTCTATCGAGGTCCATTATAATTTAACGGCATGTGTCATTTGATTTTTTTTTTAAGAAATGCGAAAGATAATCCTAAATGGTAGTTTTCACAAAAATTAATGCGGTAGCTATCTATGCAGGGTCGATAAAATTTTCTAACTTTTCAGTTAAAACTGAAGTACGCTAATAAATAATTTAGAAAATAGCTATTTTCGAAAACAATTTTTGTAGTAAAAAAGGTCATAAACATTCAAACAGTGGTTACCTATATAGGGTCTCTTAAAAGTTTTAAAACCGCCACGCAAATAACTATAGTTTAATAAAATAAAATAAAAGTTAAATGAAATAATAATAAAGTTAAAATCGTCAAACAGCTCAGAAATAGCCGCACATGGATTCATCTCCTTCCTTTATTTTCATGTGCAAAAATCATGAAATCTGAATACGCTCAACATTGTTAGGAACCTTTTCACGTTATATAACGGAATATATCACCGCCTCTACCGGCAGTAGCAAATACTTAATCGTCATCCTCATGGTTTCACTGGAATACCGACGAGTGCAAAAGTAGCCCTAAAAATTATTTAAATTCAACATCATCTGGATATTTGGTTTCTGCTCTATTACCTCGTGCATATTTACTTCTAATATACGACAACTTTTTATTGGCTCATTGCAGAATCCTTTCTATAGTCTCTTCTCAAAACAATCTGCCAAATATAAGATAGACCCAGTATTTAATGGACGGTTGGAAGTAGAAGTTTTGGACACACATAATTTTCTTTTTCTACTCTTTGTTCAGTCACCAGTTCATATAGTGTACCTTCTTATTCACTGTCAATCTTATGCTCACTAATATCGTAATTATCATCTGAATCACCTTTGTCAGAATTTTTGCAGTTACTGCTACTGCCACTGAGTGGCAATTATGTGGGCGTTATTTTAAATTGACGGCACGTCATGATTTAAGGGTTAAGTCACCAAATTCTATAATTTTATCTTACATGGTTTGGAAATATTGAGAAAAAAATCATCTTCAGGCTCCACTTTGGAATTTATCTTCAGGTGGTCCATTTCGAGTATTTTTCGACTAATGCTTATATAAAAAAAATCAAATTTTTTGCCTTAGAACATGCTGGAAAAAGAATTTTTGCACGTTAATTTCACAGGTCACTCGGCCTAAAAAGAAGTTACAATTTTATTATAGCCAGCCGCCCCTACCCCATATTAATAATTTTGTAGTCGATTTACAATAAGACTTACCATTTATGGTAATACATGCACTATTTACTAATAGGTGAACACTTTTGAACACACTATATTAAATACAAAAAGTAGAGGGATATTCCTCATATTTTGATACTCACTGACACTATTTATTTTTGGAGATAGAAGAATCTTTAAATGCGAAAGTTATAGGATTTCCTAAACCGCCAGCATCATAAACATCGTAAAACTGTAAAAAATACTATCTTGTTTGTTTTTTTAATGGATGATCCTTTACATTGTTCACTAAAATGAAAGATATTGTCCAAAAGTATAAAATATGCTGTCAAGGAAAATGTACAGGGTGGCCCCTTTATCTTAGGACACCGCTTTGGTTCAGAAAATATAAGAGATGAAGCGAAAAGTTAAATGAAAAAGTTGCATTTTTTATTTTGAATTATACAGGTAATTCTCTAAAAACCTAGCATTAATTTTTGTATGTTTTTTAATATTTTTGACATACATTTTAAAATATGTTGGTTAGGCTTAGGTATAGAACATTATACATGAAATATGTCTAGAATATTACGTAGAATCGAAATATGCAATAATATATAGGGTTTTTTTTATGAAACATCCTGTATAATTGAAAATATTTTTAAAATATACAATATACCTCACAACTTTTATATTTACCTTCTATATTAGATAGATAAGATAGTGTCCCAAGATAAAAGGGTCATCCTGTACACACAATCTATTTTTGAAAATAGAACGAGAAGATATTTCATTTTAATTCCATTTAAAAAATCCAAGTTGGTATTTGTGACAGTTTTACCATACTTATTTGTTTTATCTGGCGATATCTGAAGATTATTGGCATCAAAAAAAACTCCAGTTAATCTATACTATAGCCATATTATAAGAAGAAATCTAGAGGTGTCAGATCAGGGTATCGAGCAGGCGGCGAGGCACAACCATCGGGTTGAATAATAAAAAACATTTTTGTCGAAATTTCGATGCTTTTCCGAAAAAGTTGAGAAGGATTCTGATCGAATGTTTTTCGATCTAAGAAAGGTTGAAAGTTAAGCCTCTGCCTCTAGTGTTTAGGTGAGAAGGAATATTTATAACAGGATTCAGTAAAATAAGTCATACATTTTTTATAGACTGTAGAGAAAGTATATTAACGCAATTGAGCCGTAATTATTTTTACACTACTATAATGCATCCTTAAACAATCACTAGGTAAGCAAAGCAATGTGAAATTCAAGACATAAAATCAACACAAAAACGAAATTATTCAGTTCATTCAGACATTTTCTAAGTAAAATTGCAGCTTCCTCCTCATAGGTTTTACAGCCCTTATTTCAAGCTACACATTTTTGGAATAGACAACCGTTTACACAGTTATCTTTATTTTTAATGCTAAATAATATAAAATTATGAAAGCAAAAAAAATTTTTACGTTTTTTTCTTCAAATTTAATTTTATTGTTAATTTTTGACACCCTTCTATTAATCTATCAACAAAATATAAACTAACCTAAACTAAGGTAGGTCCCCTTCTACTATGACACCAATCCCAATTAAATAATAAAGACTTCCCTGTAGGAAAATTTGCTCATTATATTTTGACAATGTTTGAAATGTGTAGAATTTACGTACAGGGTGGCCAACTAAGAATGCGAGGTACTGTATCTGGGAAACTATCCATCGTAGAGACTTGCGGCAAAAAATGTAATTACTAAAACGGTCAAGAGAAAAACCTGGAAAATATTTACAAGTTTCTAAAATGACCACTAGGGGGCGTAACTGCAATCTTGAATCTAAAAAAGTGATGTTTCTGTGAATTCCGCTATATTAACCTAATAAAAAAAATTCCACATATTTGAATCTGAGGACAATGTAAAACTTTTTTGTTTAATGCTTTTTGCTGTATCTCTAAAAATAAAGTGGTGGGAGGCATTCAAATTTTTTTTAAATAACACCCTGTATCTGCGAAACGGCTAAGCCGATTTTAACAAACTTGGGTTAGTTCAATGGAGCTATTCTTGGGCTACAAATGTTGTATTATTTAAAGTTTCGTTAGTTTCACATGTCGCCGCTAGAGAGCTATTTTCGACATTCCGACAGAAATGGTTAATTTTCTCAAAAAAATTAAATACATGAAAAAGTAGCTAAATAATGGCTAAACAAGCTCGCGAAAACCGCATCTCGATATCTTGTTCCTAACCCAAAATATAGGCAAAAAAATGTATTACTTACGAAAATCCCTTAATTTTTTTTTTACTATATTTATCTCGAATTTTCTCTTTTATAAAAGTTGTGGCCCTGAAAAGGACCGATTTAAAAAAGGAAGGTTCTTAGTGCCCCCGCAAATGCTCGAAATGCTGACCATCACGCTCTATGCATTGCTGAAGCCTCTCATGAGTAGACAAAACTGCAGTTTGCAATTTCGGCTCTCGGTATGGTTCGTATTGCAGTACGAATCCGGTTTTTCAAATCTTCTCTGGTCGTCGGTTGAGTCTGGAACACGATGCCCTTTAACCGCCTCCATAAATAAAAATCCAGACAAGTTAAGTCTGGTGATCGCGGAGGCCATGGAAACAGACTTCCTCTTCCAATCCACCGCTGTTGAAATACTGCATCGATATGCTCTCGCACATTAATAGCAAAATGTGCTGGGCAACCATCCAACTGCAAAAACAAATTTTGCCTCGTTTCCAGAGGCACATCTTCCAACATCAACGGTAATTGATTGGCCAAAAATTCAAGAAAGATATTGCCATTTAAGGGTTGCTCGAAAAAATATGGCCCAATAATTTTGCCTTCCAGTACGCCACACCACACATTTAAACTCCAACGTCCTTGGTGCTGAACTTCACGCATCCAATGCGGATTTTCTGCAGACCAATAGTGCATATTGTGCAGATTGACTCTCCCATCACTATTAAAAGTGGCTTCATCGGTCCAAAGAATTTGAAATAAAAGTTCTCTATTTTCGCGTATCATACCTAACATCCAATGGCAATAGTCCAACCTGCGATCAAAATCTTCCTCATTCAAAGCCTGATGTAGAACTACATGATATGGATGCATTCTAAAAGTAATTAAAAAAAAAGTTTCAACAAATACCTATATTGTGATAGCCATTAATAAGAGTCACGACATACCAAATAAAGAAAAAACAGAACGAAACAACCAGTAAACTCAATATGGAGGCACTAGCAAATTATTCTACGAAACATCTATACCAACAAAGGCTGAAACAGAAGATTGCAAATAATGGGATAAAAAATGATGACGACGTGGAAATGGCATGGAATAAATTACGCACAAATCTACTAAATGCAGCCGAAGAAGCACTTGGAAGAAGAAATAAAACCAGAACCGGAAAACGAAACACTAAACCTTGGTTTAAACAAGAGGTAAAGGACTTAGCAGCTGAAAAACGAAAAGCGTACCTGCAATACCGATCGAACACAATTACGTACGAGGTATATAAGGCGGTCAGAAACCAGGTCAATGCATAAATCCAGTCAATTAAACGACAGCATTGGGAAAAATTCTCTGCCGATATGGGACACGACCTATATGGAGGACAGAAAAGAAATTGGAATATGCTGAGAAACAGAAAAAGACCAGTTAACGAATATATCCAAATTTCAAAGATCACTACTGAAGACTGGGAAAAACACTTTGAACAACTCTACAGTAATAAAGAGGAAAACACGTAGATCAAGGAGACACTCACAAATGAAGAAACACCACCAACTTGGCAGATAACGATAGAGAAAATCAAACAAACGGCAACCGCTCTAAAAAACAGAAATTCACCTGGTATAGACGAGATAACGAACGAAATGATCAAGTATGGGGGGGATGCACCCATGGGCGAATTAAAGGATTTTTGCAATAAAATATTATCTCTACAAAAAGTACCTTCAGAATGGAAGGACAGCATAACAATCCCAATCTTCAAAAAAAGGAGAGAAAACAGACCCCAAAAACTATAGAGGAATCACCTTTCTAAGCACAGTTTCGAAGCTGTTGACAAAAATATTGGCAGAAGAAGTGACTAGCCACGGGAATATGTGAGGAGCAGCAAGGTTTCAGACGCAATAGATCCACTATAGATGCCATATTCATACTCCGCCAAATAGCCGAAAAAGCTATTGAAGTCAACAAACCGGCGTTCATGTGTTTCATAGATCTTACCCAAGCACTTGACAAAGTACGACTGACAGACGTCATATAACTCCTAGAAGAAAGGAAAGTTCATCAGAATATTGTGTCCATCATCAGAGAGCTGAACACCGGCAATCACACACTCGTAAAAGCAGAAAATAGAACAACAAGGAGAATACCCGTCAACACAGGAATTAGACAAGGAGACAGCCTAAGCCCTATAGTGTTTAACATCATCGTGGATGAAATCATTACAAAAACAAAACAAAATGGAAGGGGATATCGAATGGGAAATGCAGAAACAAAAATAATATGCTACGCTGATGATGCAGTGATAGTCTCCGAGGATGAAGACAACCTACAAAGACTCTTATACAAGTTCGAACAAACTACAAATAAATATAAAATGGAAATATCTACCCGGAAAACACAATCACTCACTATATCCAGAGAGCCCCAAAGATGCAAACTTGCCGTTTACAATCAAAGTGTAGAACAGGTGATGACCTTTAAATATCTTGGAGCTAACATCACGAGTAACAGGAATCTAAAGGAGGAAGTAAGAAATCAAACATCAAAAGCCGCTCTAATATCGGGGTACTTACGAGACATCATCTGGAGAAACAAGCACATGAGTATAGGGAGTAAAGTCAGAAACTATAAAACGTGGGTGAGACCGGTGATGACATACGCCGCAGAAACAACCAAACGCTTGCTAAGAACAACAGAAATGCGAGTCCTAAGATCCATAACAGGACACATACTATACGATATGAAAAGGAGTGAGGAAATTAGAGATACCTGTAAGGTTTCGGATGTTGTAAGATGGACCAGAGCAAGGAGAAGAGCGTGGAGAGACCATGTAGAGAGAATGGCCGACGACCGAATGGCAAAAATCGCCAAAGACCAAAAACCTAACAGCTCCAGACCCCCAGGAAGACCACCGAAGCGATGGTACGAAAGCTGGACATCAGCATCCCAGGACTAGGAAGTTGAAGAAAAACACAGGACTCTGAGTCCTAACGTACGAGGAAGAAGAAGAAGAAGTGATAGCCATTAGAACTTACCTATGGTCGTTCAAGATATTTTGAACCGTTGTGTTCGTGCTATGTTCAACTCAAGCGATAACGCTCTTGTGCTAACATGAGGATTTCCTTTAATATACCCCAGTACGTAGTTGATATTTTCTTGTGTTCTTCCAATTTTTTGCCATTGAAATGCAGGCCGAAAACTACCATTGGCTCGTAAGCTCGCCACTAATCGGGGAAAAACTCTCATATCGCAAGGACGTCGATTTGGATAACGGGCCGCGTAAACTCTTTTAGCTACTGCGGCATTTTGAAGACATTCAAAATAAACCGCAAGCATATAAACAGCTTCATCATTCGTGAAACGCATTTTGTAAACACAAAAATTGTTCAAAATAAAGCGAAACTATTGACAACTATTGACAATTTGAGGAAGAATTATTTATATTTTCATTTGTTTTCTTTCCATGGTCTGCTTCTATTAATTGTCTACCCATGAGAGGCTTCAGCAATGCATAGAGCATGATGGTCAGCATTTCGAGCATTCGCGGAGGCACTAAGAACTTTCCTTTTTTAAATCGGTCCTTTTCAGGGCCACAACTTTTATAAAAGAGAAAATTCGAGATAAATATAGTAAAAAAAAAATTAAGGTATTTTCGTAAGTAATAAATTTTTTTGCCTATATTTTGGGTTAGGAACAAGATATTGAGATGCAGTTTTCGCGAGCTTGTTTAGCCATTATTTAGCTACTTTTTCATGGGAAAAAAATCATATCAATGCATTTAATTTTTTTGAGAAAATTAACCATTTCTGTCGGAATGTCGAAAATAGCCCTCTAGCGGTGACATGTGAAACTAACGAAACTTTAAATAATACAATATTTGTAGCCCAAGAATAGCTCCCTTGAACTAACCCAAGTTTGTTAAAATCGGCTTAGCCGTTTCGCAGATACAGGGTATTATTTAAAAAAAAC
Organism: Pissodes strobi; assembly: GCA_016904865.1. Taxonomy (NCBI): domain Eukaryota; kingdom Metazoa; phylum Arthropoda; class Insecta; order Coleoptera; family Curculionidae; genus Pissodes; species Pissodes strobi. The sequence goes on from MU183969.1 coordinate 141,664, forward strand.
TTTGATTACCCTCCACCACTTTATTTTTAGAGATACAGCAAAAAGCATTAATCAAAAAAGTTTTACATTATCCTCAACTTCAAATATGTGGAATTTTTTTGTTAGGTTAATATAGCGAAATTCACAGAAACATCACTTTTTTAGATTCAAGATTGCATTTACGCCCCCTAGTGGTCATTTTAGAAACTTGAAAATATTTTCCAGGTTTTTCTCTTGACCGTTTTAGTAATTACATTTTTTGCCGCAAGTCTCTACGATGGATAGTTTCCCAGATATAGTACATGGCATTCTTAGTTGGCCACCCTGTACAATCTCCCATTAAAAAAAAATAAAAATTTACACTAGGTTTTTATGAAACCCTGTATAATTGAAAATATTTTTAAAACATACCTCACAACTTTTATATTTACCTTTTCGCTCCATCTCCTATATTTTCTGAGATAAGATAGCGTCCCAAGATAATAGGGCCATCCTATCCACACAATATATTTTTGAAAATAGAACGAGAAGATCTTTCATTTTAACTCTATTTAAAAAAAAAGTTAGTATTTTTTGTCAGTTTTGCCATACTTATTTGTTTTATCTGGCGATATCTGAAAATTATTGATGTCAAAAATTCAAGATAACTCCAGCTAATCTATACATTAAATAGCCATATTATAAGAAGAAATCTAGAGGTGTCAGATCAGGGTATCGAGCAGGCGGTGGGGACAACGATAGGGTTCAAATATAAAATACATTTTTGTCAAAATATCAAAAGGATGAGAAGGATTCTGATCGAATGTTTTTCGATCTAAGAAAAGTTGAAAATTAAGCCTCTAATGTTAAGGTGAAGTGACTGAGACGGAGTTATGTCTGCCCTACTAAAATGCGTCCTTAAACAATCACTAAGTAATCAGAGCAATGTGAAATTCAATACATAGAATCACCAACAAAACGTATTTATTCAGTTGGAACATTTTCTAAGTAAAATTGTGCAACACAGCTTCCGCTTCATAAATTTCGCAGCCCTCAGCAATGAATATTTTCTATTTAGAACGCAATAAATTCCATAAAATAAACGATAAAAATCTGGAAGCTTGGTAATCATGCATTGTAATTTCCTCATAATTATACGCACGTCATAACACACGACTTGCAGGCGTCCCGTCCCAGGCATAAGCGCACAGATCATCGCAATACGAAACAACGATTATTAAAGCAGAACAGGTATACAAGAATAGCACCTGCCTCGTATTCCCACGGTGTAGCGGAAGTCCAATTATCCTTAGCCACCTCTCTTCAAGCTAAAATATTAAAGGAGCTAGTAAAACATTCCCGTACGACTTCAACTTATGATTTAGAATGCCCTTTGGTCATCAAGGTGTGCGTTGGTACTCGCTGCCAATATTTTTTATTGATCTTCGTTTTATCTTTTGTTGCAAGTGCTGCGTTCGCGTGGTAGTTTCTGTCATAAGTACTTGGCAAGAGGGATAACAGAAATTATTAGGCTCATCCTTCAATCTTATCATTTTTCTGATCTTATATTCAACAGGTTATATAGGAGCTCGTCGAGCAATACCCTAATATAAATTTTATTTTGGCAGGTGATTATAATTTTCCAGTCCAATCAAGCTTAGTAGTTGACTGCCTTTCCAACTCTCCATCAAGCACATCTTTAATTTATAGTTCTATTTAATTCTTGAATTTAATTCAAGTGGATCAAATTTCCAATACTCATGGCGTTCTGCTTACAGTTAATTAGTCTTTTTAATACCCAGATAAATGATGGGCACGAGATTAGTTTATCATCTTAGTATTTATGCAATTAATTTCCGAACCAACTAAACTGCTGGCCATTTGCTTTCGAGTAAGGAAAATTTCGCCTAAATTTAAAACTAAATATTTTCTTAACCAGACATGATATCGACCTACGGTTTTAAATGATTAATAGACTTATCCCTTAGGAAAAACTTTCCAATGTTGGATTTTTTTTAAACTTTCAAAAAATATTATATACAGGGTGTGAAAGAAGACGCTGATTTTTACTCCAATTTCAATAGCATGTGACTTTCACAATAATTTTTTTAAATTTTGCCACTGCACGTCAATTGAATCACTGGTTCATAGTAAAAGAAGTATTTTGTCAAATTTTTGAGATCTGCTATATTTTAAGATATATTGATTTTTTTGTAAAACCTTGATTTTTTCAACTTTTTGGTAGCTATAGACCCCACTGTGCGTTATCAAAGTTTACAGAATTAAAAATATGAGTTGATTCACTCCGCGCCATCGTCAAATTCCACTCCGCCCCTCCCCGCCTGCCCGGTAGACTGGTGCCAGTCTATAGTGGAGAGCTAGGTATTTTAAGTTTATTTTAAATTTGTTTACGGTTCGGCGTATAGGGTGAGATTTCAAAAATAGCGGTATATTTTTGGTGGATTTCTGAGTAAAATGTCTAGTCGAAAATCGAAATTTTGTTCAGTAGTTGATTGTGAAAGACGAATGGCAGACAATATATCGCTCTTTAGGTGCCCAAAAGGGTAGGTATGTATTAGTTTATTATAAGCTTTTATTTAACTTCACTTTTATGTTTGGGTTAAATCTTACAAGTTAAATTTGTCCTACTTGCCATCAATGTTCAATATTAATATCGATTTATAGTGAGTACAATAGAGTATGTAATAAAAAAAAAACTTGCAGGTGTTGAGCCTGGTAAAGTGTCTTAGAATTTATAGGATCCCACAAATATGCGAATGATACACCAATGTAATGTCATAGCCGTATTAGAATGTGTGGTTTGCATTTTAATGAAAACAGTTTTGCAAATTCTTCTAGGAGCTGTATACATTCATATGCTGTTCCATCAACCGTGTTACCAACTAAAAAGGTAACTTTTAATCAGATTTTGTGCATTTGCAAAATAATATAAGATGGGTGCAAATATAGGTTTATCTAAAAGTCTATTACTTTAAATTTTGTGCTAATTAGTTATTGTGGTAAAATTAACGAAATATAGAAATTGCTAAAATGTAGACAATTAGTTTTGCAAGACTTTTTCCAAAATAATTTGTAAAGTTTGGCAAAACTATGATGTAGTTCATCCCCAAAATAAATTAAAATAAAGAATTTTGCACGGGGTATTAAATTTCATTCTTGAAGTAAAAAATAATATATTTTACAAATTTTATTTAAATATGCAATCGTATTTACCGTAATTTCTTTAAAATATGCTGAATAAGGCCTTTACCTTTTCATCTTTTTTTGTGACTTCACAAAATATATTTTTCAAAATTTTAATGAAAACATATTTCATTATTTAAATTCCTCCATTTATTACTTACTAAGCGGGAAATTTTACTATATGTTGCCCAATAGCGCTTTGACCGAAGTGAATCGCGTCAAACTCGGCTCTTATTGCCTGAATACCCCTACATTTTTTTACGTCCTCGGCTCGCCTTTGATACGACGACCCAGAATCTGGGACGACGATTTCATTGAATTGGCGCTTAGTGCACCAACTTATATTTTTAATTCAGTAAACTTTGGCGTTATATAGTGCAAATTTTATAAGTGATTATCATTATACCTTACGAAAAGCTTTTTCAAGTTCGGTAAAAAAATTGTACCTAAATGTTGTGATGTACAGTGGCGTAGTTATAGTCACTTATACTACGGTTTATTAGTATCTCACAATTTTTCCCGATTGTTTTGTATTGGAAAGTGCTCGCTTCTATATTTAGCAACTTCTATCCTTAATTTAATTTAATATTGCACTGTATCTACATGTATATTTTACAGTGTGTCTAAAAATTTTTTTAAAAAATTATAATTTTTTAATTAAATTTTTGGAAAAATTTTATTTATTTATTTTTAATACAGCACTATTCCTAATATTAAACTTGTTTTGAAAACCCTTAAAATTAAATATCACTAGTTTGATATGTTTGATTTTGCGAGCGAGAACTTTCCAATACAAAACAATCGTGAAAAATTGTGAGATACTCATAAACCATTGACATATAGTGATTATAAGTACACCACTGCACATCATAACATTTAGGTACAATTTAACATAAACATGCTTCTTGGAAGGTATAATAATCACTTACAAAGTTTGCACGATACAACGCACAGTGTGGTTTAACTATACCAAAAAGTTGAAGAAACAAGGTTTTACAAAAAAAAATCGATATCTCTTAAAATATAGCAGATATCAAAAATTCGACAAACCACTTTCTTTGCTATGGACCAGTGATTCAATTGATGTACAGTGACAAATTTTTAAAAAATTATTGTGAAAGTTACATGCTATTGAAATTGGAGCAGAAATCACCGCCTTTTTTGACACCCTGTATATAAAATTTTTTGACAGTTTAAAAAAATGCAACATTTGAAATTTTCTCTTAAGGGACAAATCTATTAACCATTAAAAACCAGAGATCGATATCATGTCTGGTTAAGAACATATTTCGTTTTAAATTTAGGCGAAATCTTTGTTGCTCGAAAGCAAATGGCCAGCAGTTTATATGGGCATCACTTCGGAGGTTGGGTAACATATCTCTAATATTTTCTAAATCGTCCGATATGAAGACAGTATTGTTAGCAAACGAAGATTACTGGTGTTCTCCATCAATATTTATTGATTTTTCCATCTATTTCGCCATTTTGAAAGCATGTGCCAAAACTTCTTAGTAATGGCATAAATTGTTGCTGTTGTTGCATTTTTGCAGATTTTTTCGAATATTTGAGTATTTCTGGTGGATTTGGAACCCGTTCAGCCGTTCAGGGCCTTAAAGGGGGCAGGTAGTGCTACTTTGTCAAATGCTTTGTACAAATCGACGAAAGCGAGAGCTAAAAATTTACTACATGCTGATTTCAGTCTTCTCGTGGTTTATGTTTTTTTTTTTCATTTTTTTTGAGAAGCAGACTTATAATTGAGTTATTTCTGTTTGTATGACATACTGGAGTGATACATTTGATACTTTTCGTAAAGCCTGAATTCTGCTCTATTGCCTTATAACGACGTTATCTTCTTCAAGTACTTCGTTTCTTTTTGTATTCTCTGGATTTTTTTTATTGCAAAGGCATGGGAGTGAGTGCCACAGCGATGCAGTGCGCCAGACAAAGGACTTCTTGTAAAACGATGTTCTACGCGTTTCCAGTTGTACCACGAACTGGTGCGCTCTTGCCGTCTGTCGTGACTGTCTGACAGGCGCTACCAGGGGCGGGATGAGGCGGGCCAAATCCTGCCGTGAAAATATCTGTAAAACAGGGACATCTCGGCCACATGTATGCGGTGTTCCAGACTATCTAGATTCCGGGTGAACTCCGGGTCATCGATGAGACGCACAGCTCTCTTCGGAATGTAATCCAGCAGCTTTAGGATGTGCTTTGGTGCCGCACCCCAGATGTGTGAGCAATATTCTAAGCACGGTCTTATTTGCGCTTTGTAGAGCAAGAGCAACTGCTGCGGTGTATACAGTTTTTTGTTGCGAAATAACGCACCAAGCTGATTTTGGAGGCTGATTTTGCGATGTTAGCAACATGGTCATGCCAGGACATATTGCTGTTGACCGAGACACCCAGCAGTCCGATTGACGAGGATGAAGGTATGGTCGATCCTGCCATAATAATGGCAGGGCCCGCTGTATTGGCCCTCTTGGTAAACGTTGCTGCTTGGGTCTTTGCTACATTGAACTGGACCAAATTTCGGCCGCCCCAGGGTTGAACTTTCTCCAGGTCTTGTTTAATTGCTGTAATCTGCTCCTGTCTGCGGCGATAAGTCTCAGTCGCTGGAAAAAGTTTTTCTGATCTAAAGTGACAAGGGTACTGTGATCGGCAAAACTGTAAACATGATTATCCGCTTCGGCAAGCAGGTCATTAATATAGATGAGGAACAGAGTTGGTGAAAGTATTGCGCCCTGAGGCACGCCTGCGTTAATGGTGAATGTGTCCGAGATGTGTCCATCAACTGCAACGTGCAGAGATCGGTGCCAGCGGCAGAGAGAGGTTGGCAGTCCGAAGAACGGCAGTTTGTTGAGCAGTCCGTCATGCCAAATTCTGTGGAATGCCTTCGAAATATCCAACGCAATCGCTCGAGACTCTCCGTAGTTCTCAATTGCCCTACTCCATATATGAGTGACATAGGCCAATTATTCTCCTGTCGATCTCTCTTTGCGAAAGCCGTATTGATTATCGCTGACTATTCTGTTGTTCTCGCGGTACTTGAGTAGTTGCTGATTGACTACACGTTCAATGACTTTGGAGACTATTGGAAGCAAGTCAATTGGGCGATAGTTTGAGGGCGTGGTTTTTTTGCCTTTTTTTGGAACAGGTTGCACTCGAGCGACTTTCGAAGAAGATGGGTAAGACAGAGAAAAAAACCTGGAAAAAACGGGTGATCGTTGGCGCAGTTCTTTAATACGATGGCAGGTATTCCGTCTGGTCCTGCTGCCTTTTGCGTATCTAGTTCTTTAAGGATTTTACGAATATCACGGTGATGAAACTTGACTTCTGCCAGGGAAGTGTTGATGTTTGATATGGCGGGGAGAGCCTTGCCTTGGGGGACATCTAAGGTAGAGTGCGACGAGAACATTTTGGCGAGCATGTTTACTTTTTCCTTGGCTGTAGTCGCCGTGATGCCACGTTCGTCTGTCAAAGGTGGGAGAGACGTTTTTGTAAAGTTATTACTTACTGCCTTTGCTACCGACCAGTAATTCCTGGAGCCACTGGAGCATTGCAAAAGTTTATTCCTGATCCTTTGATTGTGGTTGTTCTTAGCTTCGTCGATCACACGCTTGCATTCGTTTCTCGCTTCGACAAAGTAATTGCGATTTTCAGCGGTCTGATTTTGCTGCCAGTACTTGTAGGCTTGTTGTTTCCTACCTACAGCTCTTTCGCATCTTCTGTCGAACCTGGGCTTTTCTTTTGACGGTAACTTGATGGAATTTGAAATGTATGCTTCCATTCCTGAGGACATTACTTGCGTGATCTTTTCGCAGCAGACTGACGGGTCGTCAGTGTTAAAGCAGACGTCGAGCCAAGGAAAATCTAGGTGGAACTCCCTTAGATCGTCCAAGTTTGCAGAATTGTAATGCCATATTTTGCGAGGCAATGGTGGATCCTTCTGTAGAAGTGGCAATTCACAAACTGTTGTAATCAGTTTGTGGTCCGAAGTACCTAATTGCGGACCAACTGTAATTGTGTGTGGTTATAAAAAGGTCCAGGAGGGCGGCGAATTTGCCCCTCTCTGAGATTCGAGTTGCGTCGTCTACAAGTTGAGTAAGTCCGCAGCTGATGGCAAATGCTTCAGCTTCTCTACCTTCGTTGTCGGTCTTGTTGTGATGTTTGAGCCAGTTGGTGTTGTGGGCATTGAAGTCTCCCAGAACGATTATTCCTGAATTGGGGTGATCGACCTGTATTGAGTGAAAAGTGTTAGCTAGTGTTGTAAAAAATCTTTGGTAGGCTCTATCGCCCGGAGGGCGATAGAGACAACATACTTGGTTAATCCCTTAACGGTGAACTTGAGCCACATGACGTTAAGGTTATTCGGTTCGACTGTTTCCTCGCGGTGACATGAAAGGTCGCTTCGGACAAAAAGGCATATTCCGAACTTATGTCTAATTCGGGTATGTAAATCGTAACCAGGATAGGGGTAGCTTACTGTCATAGAACATACTTGTGTTTCTGTAAGGGCTAGTATGTGTGGTCTATTTGCTTGTAGATGTTGGTGTACCGAATTTATGTTTGTATTTAGGCCTCGTATGTTGCAGAAATCTATTCTAAATTGGTTCGGTATCTTTGCTGTCTGTGAAATGGGGAATGAAGGGCTCCTAGGGCCACCCAGCGCCCGGAGATCCGAATGGCCAGGGAGTTTACTTCCGGAATATTTTGATCCTGGAAGCATCATCATGTCCTTTTATTCCTACTGTAGAACCCGGAACCACCAGCGCGGAAGCGGAACGTGATTCGGAAAAGCCACTTAGCGCTTTCAAGTTCTGGTGGGATGATCTTTCACCGGACGATGAGAGTAGGCGTATGCATCTACCACCTAGGGCCGCTTCCACTGGAAGCATCGGCCTCAGACTCATTTCTCTGGTGGTCCCTAATCTGACAGGGGTAAGAATGAGGTTTGTTGGGTCACTCCCCAGTGATCAGCTCCAGAGATAGGTGGTGTTTTCCAGCCTGGAGGAGGACGATGGGATTTGATGGGCCACATCCCGTGGCAACTCGGAATTGGGGAAGGGTCACTCACCGTAATCAAACTGCTCTCACCAGTTTGAAGTTCCTGCCTGTTAATACAATTCAGCCCCTCTTGTCATAAACTGTCATTGATCAGCTCCAGACTTTGTACTTCGGTGTTCTCCAGCCTGGGGGAGGACGATGAGATTTAATATGCCATAATATACCTCTAGATTCTACAGCTTTTCGATTCCTATGGAATATTGTCTAGCTATGTGTATTAGTTCTTCTTAGACTAATAGATAATATGTTATCTAGAAATGTTTTAGGAGAAAAATTCTCTAAATTCTTCTCTGTTTCCAAAATGTCGGGAAAATGTACCTTTCAGGGAAAATGTAAGAACAGCGATTGCTAGGTCAAAAAATGGAGATATCTTGCTTTTTTTCTCGAAAATATTTTTTTTTCAGGAAAGCCGGTTATTTGCCGGGAATCGGCGCTAAAACCTGTATTACAAGACTCTTTGTAAATGATGATGGCTTTTATATTGAGTGAGCTAGTTGAATTTAAACTTTTCGCCATTTCGAATTTTGACACGAGATGTCACTATTTAATATTTTATTACTGAAAAAGCGAATAATATGAAGCAACCAACTTTCGTACGTTAAAAATGAGGTAAATAGGAGATACATCGCATTGATTCGAGTGAAAATGCCCAATTCCTGACTTTTTTTTATTTTCGTTTTGTATATTTTCGTACCAGTAATAAACGCATAGCATTTTAAAGAAATAAAATTCCAGATTCGCAAGCCTGCTATAGAAAAGTTCTATAATAATTTGCCGTCTGCAGTGATGTAAAATTACCGTAATTTATATTTTTGGTTATTTACGCTGGTAATTTACGAGTGTTAATTACCAAAATTAATTACCGTGGTAATAAATTTGTGTCGTAAATTACTGTGGTAAATAACCGTAATATATTTTTGGTAAATAACAATAAATTACCGTAATTTACCGTAAACTGCAAGTAAACTAATAGCGATTTCCATTTGTAAATTAATGCAAATTGTGTGTATTACTGTCTTTTGGAAACGTCCAATTAGTTTACAAATAAAAATTGCTATTTTTCCAAAGAAACATGTACATGTATAAAAAAATAACTTATAGTCATGTATATTACCACTTGGGAATGAAATTACGGTGTGGTATCGGTGTAGGACAAAGAGTTGTTTCATTTGTTTGTGAATAAAACATTGTTTTTTCCTTAAATATTATTTAATTTTAAAACGAAAGCAACACAAAACAAAATGAATGGCCTTGAATGACAGCCGACAGTAAATCCCCGGTTCGGCTAATAACCAGCAGCCGGTAGTAAATCCCCGAACGCATATTGTTCATATTGCTGACAAACATGGTACACGGTGATCCCATATAATGTCGCCCCGTTTAACTTTTTTTATTTTTAAAGTCCCAAAAAATTTAAAAGTATGGTTATGTAGGTACTGAAAAATACTTTTTTTCTGCTTATAAAAATATTGGAAAAATGATCAGTATACAGGGAAAAACAAAAAGTTAATTTTTTCAATGGATCACCCTATATATGAATTTATTTTTCGATTCCTCGTAAAATTCTAAGCATAATTTATGTATGATGTTATACCTCTAGAGTCAGTAGTTTCACAGCTATAAACGGTTGAAAATCGATACTTTGGCTACTTCTCACCTTGGTAGCAAGAAGGCCATTAAAAATGAAGTAAAATTAATTCACATTCCTATCTTAACTTTCCAATAGCTATCTGATGGTGCCAACTGATGGTACCTACCGAGGTACCAGATTTGGGACCCATAATACCGCGACCGCCTGCCAGTTCCTTTCAGTTCCTGAAAAAGAAGATAGGAATGTGAAATTCATTTTACTCCATCTCTATTGATCTTCTTGCTACCAACGTGACAATTAGCCAAAGTACCGATTTTCAACTGTTTATAGCTGTGAAACTACTAACTCTAGAGGTATAACATCATACATAAAATATGCTTAGAATATTACGAGGAATCGAAAAATAAATTCATATATAGGGTGAAAAAATTAACTTTTTGTTTTTCCCTGTATACTGATCATTTTTCCAATATTTTTTACACGCAGAAAAAAAGTATTTTTCAGTACCTACATAACTATACTTTTAATTTTTTCGGGACACTTAAAATAAAAAAGTTAAAGGGGGCGACATTATAGGGGATCACCCTGTACATTACAATAAAATACGGTAAATAACGTTAATTATTTAGCACGAGAACCAGTAATTTTCTATGTAAATTATCCGTAAATTACGGTAATAATTTTCTGGTAATTTACGGTAAATTACAGTAAATTACCACGGTAATTTATCGGTAATTTACCAGTTCACATCACTGGCCGTCTGAGATCCGGAAATACGAGAATATCGAGGTTTAAACAAAGTATAGAGAAAATTGCAAAAAATTTCCAGTTTTTAATATTTCGATAATTTTACGAGTCGGAATAGTTAGCTTTACTTTTGATCCTATTATGAGATATTTGAAGGAATACGTCTTCCAATATTTTAATATGACGATTATATTAAAATATGTAGATTTATATATTAAATTAATCGAAATCTTATTGAAAACGGTTTGAAGCTAAAAAAGTTAGTCAGGATCGGTAAATGTGGAATTTTTTTGATGATTTGAGGCAATTTCTGGCGGATTTTATGGCAGATTTCGAGGTAAAAGTAGATTTATTTGCCTGAAATATCATTTAAAACAATTTGAAGATGGGAAATTGGATCAGGATAGGAGATTTTGGAAGTTTTTTTATGTCACGGTTTCTGACGATTTTTGTGAGATTTCCAGGTAAAATTTCAAAATAAAGAGCGCAAAATACCTTTATTTCATAATATTAATCTCACATTGTTGAAGTTTTAACTTCTGTCAAGTGGTCTTAAGCACACCCCGTTTTCAAACATCTTCAAGCTATAGTAAAACATCAATTACAAAATTATCTAATTAAATCTTAAAAATTGTGTCCATTGCTATCAGAACACAATTTACTTTCTCCACGAAAGATTGCCGCACATTATGAAATATTTCGTGGTATTATTTCACCAACAATTCGAGTTCTAAGGTCTTCCAGGGCGTGTCTGGTGATTGCGGCGTATAACCGCCGCGATCACCCGCGATTGTTACATATTTATTTTCTCTATTATAGGTCTTCATATTTTCTAATCCTTCTTAAAAAAAAACATTATGTATTATTTTATTGGTCTAGCCAATTAACTTCCTTCATACGAGTATATCCCCATTGAAAACGATTGCATGTACTTCAATGTCCAAGATTCAACAAAACACCACACACCAGTACTTGGTGTGTTGGATGATGCAGGGCACCGTCTATAGATATATTAGAATATCTATAGACGGTGATGCAGGTTGGATTACGTTGCGTGCTTAAAACGCATTCACTGCCCAACTTATTGCATACACATCTATTATTGTAAACAAATATTTGTATTGGTATCTTCTGAGAATTACATACGTCTATCATTTAAATTTAAGAAAATTAAATTTACCCTGACTATAAGTCGGACTCGTCTTGTTGACCGCTGGTTGGTGGTTATGATTCCTGCAATTATAATACATATTAAAAGACACATCCTTTTCAAAATACGTTAATATGTTATTCTATTGTTGTTTCTCATTAAAATATCCAAGTGTTCAGTATTATTTGGCCACCTACGCTGAAATTATTACTGTGGGAAAATCTGACACACGCGATTCGGTGATGTGATTTTTAATGTGTCATAATTTCTTTGGCTGTTGTGGGCGAATATAAATTAGACGAATACATAATAAATATGACTATTTAGATAATTCGAAATTCGAATTAAAAAAACCTACTGAGGAACAAGTGGGTGGCGGGATACAGTATAGCTATTCCAAAACACCCAAGACAAAGATGTCTAGTGTCTAATCTTGCCTTTGATTTTATGAGGCCTTTGCTTAGATACTAAGAAATATACGACCATTTAAAAAGTTGTATTTATTAAATTAAGAATACATTATAATGCGAGTTATTGAAATGACTTTTAGCGATTTAAATTTACGTGGTATTGTTTTCGCGCCATTTTCCCGGTGGTATCTTTCGGAGTTTTATAACCTTCTAATCGATGGAGCCTGTAGTTCTGCGGATTAAAAAAAATCAGAACAAAAATCATAGTTTTTTGGCTTACGAGGTATTGATTTGATACAATCGCTTCTTGGCCGATTTGATTGATTTTTTAATATATATGATGTTAAAAGTGGTGGTATCCATTTTGTTCTAGCTCACACCATGCAACACGTTTTTCTGATCAAAGTTAAAATGAAAGTAAAGATTTTTTTTCAATTAAAAAGAAACCTAGCCCTGGAGAGTCGTGTTACGATTGCCCGGTCCCAATAGTGGGTTCGTTAGAGTGCCACCAGTTCTATCCAACTAAAGTGAAAAAGCTCTGCTGGTGTTGTGCAGGGTGGCTAGGCCGGCTTATTAAATCAAAAGGTACTTAATTTCAAACCAACAAGAAAACGAGAATATAGGCTGGCTTATTAAATCAATAATTAGTCAATTAACTTAACTTAACAAGAAAACACAATCTAAAATTTAAGGAACAATATATATATATATATGCTATTTTCTACTTGATTTCTTTTTTTGAAAACACAGCAACAATCTATCTGAAGTAAAATGGCACGGTAAATGGAGATGTTGTGAGTTAAAGACAAAAGAATGTCAAATGACTATTCAATTTAACTACTAATATGTACAATATGGTGATTGTACAGAGACCAATTCTGGTGCTAATTCTCTGATCTGTATGCCTTACAACTAAATGCACTAAATACCACTTTGATGTTAACTAAACTAATTGCAACTAGGTATGCGTGCGCTAATAGCTGCACCGATTTTAAATGTAGCAATAATAATATGTATCAATGAACGGCCACAATAATTAAATCAAATGACTCGATAAATTAATAAAAAGAATAAAACTATTAAAAGCGTGGCTGTCGATGCTTGATTCATATTATAACGAGAGAAAATTCAGAGCGGTTATATTACTCGATAAATGAATGAAAAGAATAAAATTATTGAGCCAACACATGACTTATATTAAAAAGAGAGAAAATTCAGAGCAATCAGATTAACTGGTCCTATAAACCAGTGAATAACTGAAAATAAAATTAATGAGCTATCTCAGAGTTTAGCGGTCAAAGTTTGAGTTATATTAAGAAAGTAAAACTAAGAGCGATTATATTTAACAGATAAACAAACGAATCAATGGAAGATAAAGCTTCTGTCCAATACCCCAAATCCGGTCGTCGAACTCTGGTGGAGGCACCTATAGATACGTCAGGTACTGCCTCTCGATGGCCCCGAGGGGAAGATCTAGCCGAGGCTGCGATAGCTCGGTGTCGAGACGACTGATAAATGCCGCTGGTAAAGCCTGCTTCCAACCCACTAGAAAAAGGTGGTTCTAGCCTGCCGGTAAAAGTAGTGGCCTGCTGGTAAAAGTTGTGGCCCTCCAGTAAAATCCTGAAATAACCCAGTGCGCATTAGACGAAGCCCCCTTACCTTAATAAAAAAACATAGCCGCCCCCCCCCCCTTGCATAAATATATATTCTTTATAAAACAAATTCCGCCAGAAAAACCCATGGACTTGCAATGACCATCAGCAAACAAAGATATACTAAGGTTCAGACAACTTGAATATAAAGAAGATAGGTATGAATCACTCCTAAAAGAAAATATAAACTTCCCCATACGATCAAAATTAAAGTTACATTAAAATAAAAACTCGGATTAGAAAAAATGGAGTAGATTATATAACATATGGGAAGCAAAAGCAAATGGCGGCCATGCACAAAAAAGGTTAACACAGATAAAGCAATTAAATCATTAATTTAGGCAAAAAAACTGTAACAATAATTACCTCGATCGTGTGTGAGGGCTACTATGGGAGATTTGACTGTCTCGGTCTTATATGACGAACGTGGAAAGCCTCTAGAAATAAGAAAAAAAACCATTAGCGTCATGGCGGCCACGCACTTCACAAACAATAGGAAAAGATTAATTCGAGAGAAAATGCTTACTCAGTAGAGCAGTATTTAGATCCCGATTAATCGGTCGTGTCAAAACAAACAGATAATCAACACAATATATCCCCAAAGAAAGGGTAGAATTAAATCACAATAAAATGTATCAGCAAACCTTGTCTTCGCCTCGATGGGTATTGTAGAAGAGCCAAATCCTCAGCTTTCAGTCAATTTGTCTCCTTCACTTCTACGAGAGGGGGGAAAAATTGTAGGGCGGAGAAAATGTCTAACGAAACTAATAATTCGATACGAGGAATAATGCTAAGATAATAAACGACGTAGTTCTAGTTTATTAAGATGATAAATGACGGCGGAAGCCACAAATAGTGTGCTAAAATTAAATTTTTCAAGAAATGCTAGGAAATACTCCTACGAAAATGATAAACTTTTAAAAATCTAAATCGAGAGCTACAATCACGGATGGATCGCCCCTCCCTATTATTCGGAACGAACCTTACAAAAACTACAGCCTGCCGTGTGAATATATTTAAAAGCAGAGGTCCCAAAACGATCTAACGATCTTCAGAAATGGCGGCCGGCGATTGGAGGTCTGCAACCAAGGGGTTCCCAAAAGGTTATGAAATATGCCGACAAAATTAAAATATGGATGGATGAGTCAAGTGCAGCGCATTTGCAGGCTTCACTAACAGAATTCTTAAAAAATATAAACCGGTTCGTTGACCGTTCTACGGTAATGTAATATAAGTCAAGCTAAGCGATCTTAATAACAATGTGCTACGCTTGTCAACTAAAATAAATATAGTCACAACGTGTTATAAAAGCTAATACAAATATATCGTTAAGCTATACTTAGAACAGAGTTAATTTGCATTAAGAAAAGCGGCAATTTCAAGCGAATTAACAGCAAATCGAATCAATAAATTTAGAATTAATAAACCGATGAGTGCAAAATACAGCATCTTTTTTTCAAATACGGCATATAAATGAAATTTTAAAAATATTTGACACCGTCAAAATCGGAGTGTTACAACCATTTGAACCCTACGACCTTACTTATGTAAAGTGTAAAATTTTAAGTCAATATTGCAATAACAACTGAATAAACGGTGTTTAGGTATCCTATATAAAACTGAGGTATTAAAATCAAACTTCTGATGTCCTGCTGTAGCCTAACCCAAACTAACCCAAACTTCTGATGTCCTGCTGTAGCCTAAAAAATATCTATGGTTACCGAAAACTTATTATATGTAGAGTCAAGAGGCAGTCAAAGTAAATAGGTAAGTAGGCATTATTGTTATAAATCTACAAAATAAAAACTTTATGGGGTAATTTGTTTACTTCACGTCTGCATGAAGTATGTGAATATTAAAATTTCAATTATTTTGGATATTACTGGGTATTGTTAGCTCTGAAATTACAATAGATATTTGTGGAAACACATCCTGCACTAGAGCAACCAGTCCTTATGATAAACTATAAGTTTAGTATTTAATTGTATAACGTAGAATAATTAGGAAGTATAGCGTAGTGTAGTAGAAGCTGTGGTAGTAGGGATAAGGGTATATTTTCACGAACACAGGGTAATGTCCTTGCTATTAACATAATAAATTATCCGCTTTGTTTAAATTATTTACTGCAAATGCCCAAATTTCACAATTTTATTTGTACAGTTGTTAGACTCTTTATGTTGTAGGCCCCAGAAGGAATGTCTGGTGACTCCAATCTCGAAAATTTGTGGTCTCTGAAATACAGTTCTGAATAAAAATTGTATATTGTATTTATAACACAATTTGATTGTGAGTATGAAGAGCTGTCCAAAAAAAAGTACTTTTGCCAACAACAATCAATATTCAATTGTTAAAACTTGTCATATCTGAAATTGTTAGTCGATTTACGACAATTTTCCTTATAAATAATGTTTTTTTCCGTTTATTTTAAGTTTTTTTTTCTAAAATATAGAGAGTTGTCCATTATGACGACAATAAATCGTAAATATTATGTTAGCTACTTGACTCTCAGATCCGAATTTTCTATAGCATTTACCTTTTTAATATAAATATGTAGAATTTTTTTAAACTTTATTATTGACAAATCTTTAAAATTAAGATTAATATTTTTTAAGTTGAAACATTTTTAGGTGTACACTGGCGAACGTGTTACAAACATTTTATAAAATATTACACATTTTCGCGAGGTTAACGTTATAAAATGTGTGACTTCTAACGTTATAAAATGTGTATCGAATGTAGAGAGAGATTCGCGATTCGCGATTTCGGTGCGGCCCGTTCACAATTCAAACAAATCATGGGATAACTATTTTTTAACCTCGTCTCGTCCACGTCGCGTCGGCCGCGCTGAACTCTGACAAGAATTGATTATTAAACGGGCGGCATTTTACTAAACGCCACGCGTGATTTCAAGTTACCGTATGATGACGACTGTAATATAAACATAGTTTTGGGTTAGTTTCGGTTAGTTCATCGTGGTTGCCCCCGGCGCGAGCAAAGCTAGCGGACAACAATACATGAAGCGTTCAGATATTTGAGGACGAAACGTTTCTCTGATAATACAAGATTGCCACGAGAGTACTAGAGCCAACACTTACATTACAGTCGCACTGTGGCAACCTGCGATTAAGTGCGGCGTATTTTTGTATATGTGTAATATCAAAGACAATACTACTAGTATTGTCTTTGGTAATATGTAAACGGGTCGGAGTCTAATTTATAGTATGTTCTACCATTCGTGTCAGCGAATTTCCATAAAACAAAATATCATACTGTTTTGGGAGGATGAAGTTTCACTTCTCGTGTGTGGTACACAAGCAAACTAATTTTTCTTTTCGATTTCTTTTTGCATATGAAGCGTTACACCTTACCATGGCCATGACTGATGTTACCAATCAAACATTAAACTTGAAACTAGACTAATAAGAGTGATATATCTTTACTAAACATAGAATTTTTGTTTAGTAAACATAAAATGCTTAGACACATTGCTTAGGTATTTTTAAAATTCTGTATACGCAAAAAGGAATATCGTACTCCAAAAAGGGACGCATGTGGCAAATGGTTAGTTGTTGCCAATCTATTCAACTTGTCAAAATTGAAGCCTGAAGAATATATACCTAAGTAACAATTTTTTTCACTTTTTAATTTGAGGAATATAAAGTAGAAGTGCACACATAATAAGTATATTCTATTTTGCATTAATAGAAAAAGCCTTCACGTTCTAGGCTCTCATTAAATCTCCCATCCAGTGACTCATTAATAATGATGTATTACAAAATAGGGAAATGGCTTTTTTGTACCGTCTGCATAAATTAAAAACTCGATTATTAATTTTGTCGGATAAGAAATTGTCGTATTTATTTTTAACAGCTCTCAATTATCTGCTGAAGCGTGGGAAAATTCTGTAGTAATCAATAATTCTGCTTCCTCACTTAAGAAGTTCAATTTGTAATCTGAAGTAAGTTATTTGACGCGTAAATGAAGCAAACGGGATCTTAACACAAATAATAGGAAATCCATCGTCGGGATGAGAATTCGCATTATTATAATATTAATAAGAAAAACCAAATTAACATGTGAATAAATCAATTTTTAAAAGTAAAGCATATTTTAATTAATCAGAAATGCGCAAAAATGAGGAGGCGGCATTTGTATAAACTAACCAGTGAATGAACCGGATTTTTTTTAGGAAGTTGTTAAATCCTGTAAGATTGTTAATCGATTTTTTAAATATTTTCCTTTGGCAACGAGAATCTTATTTTTGAATGAACAACGTAGGTATATCTTTTGCAGAGGGAATAGTGTAATTTACATACTTGACAAAATAGTTATTTATGATATAAGTGCTAAAAGTGACGTTTTATTTTGTGAGAAGGGAAGTTTGGGACACGACGCCGAAGGCGGAGTGTCCCATCCCTTCGAACAAAATAAAATCACTTTTAGCACATATATCATACACTATTTTTTCTACAAACACCATTCAAAGTATAAATCAACGCATTTCTTACATTATTAAATTTATAAAACATCTTTTTGAAATCAAATTATTCATCAAGTTTATTGTTGCTACGGTAATGAAAATTCGACCGTTTGTTGACAAGTATCTAACTTCAAATATCGTGACATGGAAAGTGATCAAGAAAATTAATTTCTTCCTGTGGATATCGAAGAAACTGCTAATGTAGTCACTTTTGAGTTATTGCCTAGTAAGCAACAATACGAGTTTTCGTACAACCGTTTCATTAGATGGTGCGATCTGGCGTTAGTGGCAAGTTCAGTCTGATATAAACATTTTTATATTTTCGCACCAGTGCTAAAAGTAAATTACTTTTAGCACCAGTGCCATAAAGTGACATTTTAGACACTGACAGCATGCGTTAAAAATTGTACTTTTAGTGACGTTTGTAGAAAAATCTATTTTCCTGCACATTTTTAAAAAGGAGGTGAATTATTTTTAACGACATACCAATACCTAATGGTTGGGACTTTATTTTGGGGCGTTTATGAAATGTTCGCTCATTATATATGTTGGGGTTTGGAACCTTCTGCAAAATGCACTAAATCAGAGTTTTATCCACAATACCGAAACAGAATTTTTGCACTCGACGCGCGTTTCGCTAACCTTCTGAGCATCATCATCGGGAGATGATTAAGACTGTTTTAATCATCTTCTGATGAAGCTAACATGGTTAGCGAAACGCGCGCCGAGTGCAAAAATTCTGTTTCGGTATTGTGGATAAAACTCTGTTTTAGTTTCTTCATTATGATGCGCATTGTTTAAAAAATATAGTTTTGGTGGTGTAAAATCGCACTTATACGTCCTAGGGCATAAAAACTAATGACTCTGCCACCAGAAAAACATGTCGATCTACATGGTCAGCAAAAGTAATATTTACAATTTGGGAAAAATGAAATACAAAATATTAAATTTTATGAAAGTTTAATAATTACGATCGTACAAGAAAATATGGTTTGCATCCTGTCGAAAAACGCATTTAACCCTTTAAGTGTCAGAAAACTTTTTCTTTCAAACAAATTTTTTGTTGATTGAGGATAATTTATATGGTTCCCAGGATGCTTAAAAAAATATATAAAAAAATCTATCCCCTGCCTTTATGTCAGGATAAGGTGGATAGTATAATGATCTTGAGTACTTCAAGAAAACATATACAGGGTGCTACAAATTCGTTTCTTTGTATGGGTATCTCGAAAACCGTAAGAGATACGAGGTCGGTTAAATTGGGGCAAAGTTGCGCAATTTAAGGGAGATTGACATGCCGTCGAGAAATTTAGAAAATTTCGTCTACTTCCGGAGATATGCGCAAAAAACCGAAAATCATCTATTTAATTTTTATTTTTTCCTGCCTTTGTTTGAAGAGATACAGTAAAATAAATTTCACATTCTTATTGCCACTTTTGCTCCTCTACAAACTGGCGGTATCAAATTTTAAGTCCGACGTTTCGCTTTCGGGCCCCCTTCATCAACTTCATTTTTTTAAATACCGACCTGGAATTTTTATCTACTTTTTAAAAAGCCTTTGGTCTCCTAAAACCAACGATGTATCGCACTTATCAATAAATCAACAAATCTAGATTTTTTCCATAAGAGATAATGTGTTAGACAGAGATGGGGCGATCTTTTCTGACGCGATTTCACTTATGACAATATTTGTTACCACTGTCGGACAAGTGTGATACATCGTTGATTTTGGGAGACCAAAGGCTTTTTAAAAATTAGATAAAAAATCCAGGTCCGTATTTGAAAAAAATAAGTTGATGAAGGGGACCCGAGAGCGAAACGTCAGATTTAAAATTTGATACCGCCAGCTTGTAGAGGAGAAAAAGTGGCAATAAGAATGTGACATTTATTTTACTTTATCTCTCCAAACAAAGGCAGGAAAAAATAAAAATAAAATAGATGATTTTCGGTTTTTTACGGATATCTCCGGAAGTAGACGGAATTTTCTAAATTTCTCGACGCCATGTCAATCACCCTTAAATTGCGCAACTTTGCCCCAATTTAACTGACCTCGTATCTCTTACGGCTTTCGAGATACCCATACAAAGAAACGAATTTGTAGCACCCTGTATAGTCAAATTTCTCATTCCATTTTATTGACCACTTTTATCAAAAAATATATTTTTGGCAGAGACTCGTTATTTATTCCTGCGAATTTGACTTACAAATGTATTTTAGAGATACTTGTCTTAAATAAATTAAGGATTAACATGGAATGGAGTAAAACATTGAATGCAAAGAGCAACATTGCATTCTTTACAAATTGTAGTTGAGCGCACTACTTTATTTTTGGTGCTACAATATGCACATCGTCTTATAGTTCCTTTAATTGGTAAGTGTTTACCTACATCTATGGTTCTAACAGAATTTTCTACTCCAATACAACTCCCAGAATTGATTTTCAGAAGCCTTGGCTTCTTCGCAGGTAATTTAGAAGTAGATCTCTTCCTAGAATTGTATTTAGGCTTCTCCTTTTTCTCAACACATCTGGTTTTGTAACATATGTAGGAGTTAGTTATTACATTTTCTAACATATAATAGAAGAGTTTTAGCCACCACCTACGACTTTTCCATGATATGTTATAGAAAGACATATATTGGTCAAATCGGTCAACAGCTCCCCATGGACTTGTTGTAGTCTGCTATTGGTATTGGACAAGTTAAGGCTTCCTTTTCCCCTTTTTTGTTAGCTCGGGTAATATCAATCTTAATACTGGGATCATGAAATGAACTGATAACAATCACACTTTTTTCCCACAATCTTTCCATTTGGTATAAATAACATTTCCAGATAATGCAAAATCTGAATCCCCAGGTTTCATGGTTTTGTCTGCTTTCATTAGACCTGTTGGGTAATTTTTCCGATTTGATCGGAATGTGCCACATGCAAAAGTGTTGCTCTTTAGTAACGTTTTCACAAATTAAAGGTACTAAAGTAATTATCAAAAAAATACAATACCCCTTTTCTAGGTAATTTCTGACCAGCTGTAGCACTACCCGTTCTCCTAATGTACTACCTTCTTCTGGCTCTTTTGATTTTCCTTCATAGACACTAAATTGCAGCATAAAAACCTGAACGCGAATCCGTAATATCCCAAACTTTGAAGCCGCGTTTGATGGGCTTCATCGGCATATATTGTTTTAAAGAGCTTCTACCTTTAAAACCGACCATACTTTCATCGACAGCCATGTTCCTGGATGGATTGAAGCACTCATACAATTTTGTATTCAAATGGTTAATAAGAGGCCTAACTTTGTACAATTTATTAACATTTGGGGTATTTCTTTGGGACATAGTAGCATTGTCATTTATATGCAACAATCGAAGTAGTTTCAGAAATCGTTTCAGTGTCATAATACTCGCAATTCTTTCCACTCTCTCTAAAATTGCTGTTTGTCGACCAATACATTTTCATAGAAGGTGGGGAATGTAACCCCATTATTACTAAAATTCCAAACAATGTGTTGAGTTCAGAAACATTTAGTTGAACTCCCCTCAGAAACATATTTAGTTGAACTCCCATCTCAGGGGCGTATTTAATACTTTCAGTAACAATATGGCTCATAATATCATCCGTCATGAACACGTGAAAAATACTCGATGGACTTTCAAGATTCACCTCGAATATTGGCCCAAAAGATTGAAAAAATGTGTAGGCGTTGAATGCAGATGGTGTGCAATCACCCTTCTTGAAAGTCTCGTCTGAATTGGAACTCGTTGGTAGTTCTATGTCTTCATCGTCATCGGAGGATGGATTTTGTTGGTAAGACTGGTCCTAATTCAAAATTAGGATCAGCAATGGAATCGTCACTATCAAAATCTTGAAAATCGTCTTCCATATCTGCAGTAACTGGTATCCTCCTGCGTAGATTTCTAGAAATCTGTTGATTTAGTCGGGAATCTGAAGGTCTCTAACTAAAGAAAAACCTTTGGAGGTTGATGGGATAGGAGAAATCATCGGAGTGAGGGGTAATAAAGAGCGCCTGCTAACTGAACCATCTTTTTACCTTGTAATTGCTTGCCTTTGGCTCCACAAATGATTACACTTGGTTTGAAATCAAGTGTAATCATTTGTGGAGCCAAAGGCAATGAATTACAAGGTAAACATGAATCCTCCACAACAATATAGAACATATCTACATCAAAGGTCTGAACCATCTTGGTGTGGATCAGAATCTTCAAATGTTGATGGTGTAGGAACGACTACCGGAGTAAGTGGCAATATAGATGAAGATGATCTACCTAGAAGACCGTCAGTGTTACAGAAGGTACTAAATGCCGCGCCATCTTCTGCGTCACTATCTCCCTCGTATTCTGAGTCTACAGCTTTATCATTTGGAAATCCTGCCAGCAAGGAGAACGCATCATCAGAACATAGTTTTTCCAAATCCAATAGGGAATTATCAGCCATTCTCCCTTTTAACTTTTTTATATAGAGCTGTAGGAAAAAATGTTAAAATATGAATGTTGTGGGGTACAAATGAAAATTTTTATTCAAATAATTTACATGTATACAGGGCGATTCAGAAAAGCCTAACAAACAAGAATATACTTTTTTCTTATGGAATGCCCTATATATTATTACATTTTTGGATACTACTAACAATTTTAAGTATTTTCAAATAGAGGTGGGTCTATTTTCAATTGTTTTTAACATTTTTTTCTACAGCTCCATATAAAAAAGTTAAAAGGGGGGCAATTTATAGCGGGACACCCTGTACTTATAAAGGCTGATTTGTTAATATTGAGAGTACAGCAAATTCGGAAAATACCCTAAAGTTATTTGCCGTTCCAGAAAATCCAGCATTCAGTTCCTACCTATATTTTTTATCAAAAGTTAAGCAAACCAACTAAATCCAACTGACAGACCCTTGTATAACAATTCTTTTTTAGAAAAATAGGAAAAACATTTTTTTTTGTCGAGAAACATCAAACCAAAATCATGAGTACATAGTATAAAACGAATCTGTAGTATAATACATGAAAATCCATGAAATGGTAGACTCGATACGATTGCAGTTGGAGTTCGGATATTATCAAAATATTATCTGAGCCGTTGATATTAGGTGAAATAAAAAATTTACCATTTGGTAATTATAGTTCTGAGGTACAAAAAAAATTATAACTATTTTATACTGAGGAAAAATAGTACCAGAAAAATTTTGTATACATAACCTATATTTTCAAAAAAAAAATTAATTGCCCTTTATAAAGCCTCAAACACCCAACAGTTCAATATTTTGTCTTGATTTTGTAACTGAGATATAAAGAAACATATTATAAGTATTTAAGATTATTTGCAGGGTAATAAAATAGCATTTACTTGCCTGCCTAAATTTGTTCACAAATAACATTTTGCACATTCAAAGAAAATAGTCATTATCGTAAAGTATCGATGGTTAGTTAGGTGACCACTTTTGGGGAAGGTGGTTAACTGAGTGCATTTGCGGGCATTTAGGTATTATGTAATAGCTATTATGAAAAGGAGAAGCACGTGGCGTGATTCAAATATTTGACGCCATATTTGTTTACGAGGGTGGTCAGTATAATGACTCTGCGACTTAAAGGGTTAAACCAAAAACACAACACTTACGCCATGGATGAACTGTTTTTTTAATGGAACACCCTATATATTAGGTAATAGATTTTTGGACTCTCTGGAGAAATCTAAACACATTTCGTGTATAATATCCTATACCTACCTATCTTTAGCTGTTTACGAAATATTAACAGTTGAAGGTCGGTCATTTTTACACTTTGGCAGGCTCTAAAATCTAAACCGCACGAGATCAAAGAAAACGGTTTGCATATTCCTATCTTAGATTTTCATAAGCTATCGAATGACGGTAACTTCGAATATAACCCGCGAATAAAATTAACCGGAGCTTTTAAACCTCCAATTAAATTCAAAGTATCTGTCATTAGCTTATGAAAACCTAAGATAAAAATGAGCAAACCGGTTTCTGTGATCTCATGCAGTTCAGGTTTTAGAGTCTGTCAAAGTGTCAAAATGTCCGACTTTCAACTGTCAATATTTCGTAAACAGCTAAAGATAGATATAGGATATTATACAGGATATGTGTTTAGATTTCCCTAGAGAGTCCAAAAATGTAGTAATATACAAGGTGTTCTATTTAAGAAACAGTTCATCCATGGCCTAAGTGTTTTGTTTTCGATTTTTTTTGGGTTAAATTATTGAATTTAGCCGAAAAAAATACATCGAATGGCTATTTTTATTTGTTTTAAAATTACAGGGATGATAAAAAATAAGCTCCTGTTCAATCCTCGTTGGAACACCCTGTATCTAGTGCATGTATTCATAAATTATTATTTTATGCAAATACCTAAGTAACTAACCTGATTTTCATTATTTTTTAAACTTATTTTAAATAATAATAGAACTTATTTATGTGGACTATCCAGTATGCAGATAAATAAAAACGGCGCGCGGCGCCTATTAAATTATAAACTGAAAATAAATACCTACTCATGATTTTTATAACTATTAATAATCTGAGAAAAGCTACAAAAATTACCAGTTTTAAGAAAACACTCGATATTCCATGAAATAAGTGGAATATGAATTAAAATTGTGGGAAATTAGAATTTTGTCTATCTATTAATAAGTGATAAAAAACGTACCACAGAAAAATCTATAATATAAGACGTGCCCCTCGTTCACACCCTGTACACATCAAGATGCTTGAAATATTAAAAACAGTTTCTTACAAATACATTTTTCTTTAGAATGTTAAACAGCGCATCTGGATTCTGGATATTGTCAAATATAATAATTCATAAAGCTATTAACTAATTATCACCCTGT
>MU183970.1:20002-33795 GCA_016904865.1 Pissodes strobi
AATTGATATTATCCGGGATCATATGCTCAACATTAGAAATGTATATGGCATAACACAATTCTTTTTGCACTTTCCTTTCTCCACGACCATTCGAGTAGAGAATGTAATCACTTTCTAGGCCTGAAACTTTAAACTTACGGTAAAGTCTGTTTTTTTTTTGTGCAAGTAACCTCTTGACATGTGGAGAATACCATTTTGGAAATTTATTTTCAGTCATTACCCTCTTTGGGACGTACATTTCAATCGCTGCAAACAAAACATCATGAAATTTCTCCACCATTTGGTTGATATCATCCACATCATAAAATTACTCATCAATAAATGACCAATCTGCCTTACCTAGATAAAAGTTAATGTTATTGTAATTTGCTTTAGGATATTCATATATTGTTATATTGGTCTAGTTCTCGATAAAACCAATGTTGGAAACATCAAAGTAAAGTACATATACACAAATACCACAGTATGTCTGCTTTTCTCAACTGAAAAATACTGACTGTCGATAGCTTTCAGCAGTTGCAGTGAAAACACGGGACCATATCGGCTGGCCGTGACTGCCAAACGTCGCGGCCAGACGTTACTGCCTGCATTCCTACCGAAACCATACTTTTAGTTGGAAATACAAAAAATTCTGACGTGTGTCTAATTCGCTTGTATTAAATTTTTTTTGCTCAAGCGCCAAAATAACAAATCTAATAGATTTTTTCTAACGGCGAATCCTAATTGGATGAACAGTTGTCACTGGTACAAAAATATCTCAGTCGTATCTGGTCTTGACATATTATGCAGCAGGAAAGTCACTAAATGCACTTAACTGCAGTCTCAAAATTAGCTAAAAGTGGAGTTGGGGAACAGGAACTAATACAAATCACTGGTCATAGCAGTGGAAAATCTATTATAGTCAAATGGAGCAAGTTCACCATCAAAATATCATTGAGAGGATGAGAGATACAATCCGTCTTCTGAAGCGATCCAGTCTCAGGCAAATATGCCGTCTACTTCATTGACAGAAAATCTGGCAATCTCTCACAAGAATCAATGTTGTTTATTATCAGAATTGTACATTAGAGTTGTTTGAATTTTTATTTTCGTTTGCTAAATTTCAATAACAAGAGCGAGATGAATTAACATCAACCTGATTCAGACCAAGACGAGAAAATCAACAAAATTTTAAAATTTGTACCGGATATTCCTACCTAGCCTAAAAGACTCTGATGAACTTACACAAAACCAAAAATTTATTTCAGAACAGTTAACTTTTTTGAGTACTTCATAAGAGATATATCGATATTAACCGAGCACTATTGTTTTATGTTTAATTTAGTTTACTATAAGCCCTCATTCCTATAAATATTTGCGTAATCATACCCTTATCATTTTACCTCATCCTAACATTGATGATCCTCATTTGATGAAAGACATTTTTTTATAAATTTGCTCAATTGCTCCTAACATTTTCAATATTTAACTGATAAAGATAAAAATGTTGATGACTCGCAGCCTTGTTTTAATCGAAAGCCCTTATATACGGATAACCAGCGACGATTTTAGTTAAGGAATTTCAAGCAAGTTAGAAATTTTAATGGTGTTAAAGAAAATACTGCTAAATGTAGAATGGGCCGTCTGGCAATCGCAGTTGTGCGTGGCCGGGTTTACCTACCCTGGCCGACCAAAGAGGTGAAAAAAAACTAATTACTCAAGGTATCTAAAGCAGGCTCACTTTTTAGCATATTAAAGTTACTTTCGCCTAATAGGAGAGGCAAATATTGGCAGACCAAATGAACGCCAAACTAACCCAAACTCTCTTTTTAGTAGATTAAGTTATATTCATCTAATATAGAGGAAACATATTGGTAGACCAAATAGACGCTGGAAAGGGCGGGCAGACGACCATAAAGTTGTAACAAAATACCTTAGTTGCATTTAAGGTATTTCAAGTAGGCTCACTTTTTAATATATTAAAGCTACATTCTCCTGATAGGGGAACAAATATTGGCAGACCAAATGGACGACCATAAAGTGGTGACAAAATACCTTAGTTCTATTTACGGTAAAGTAGGTGATACAATGGCTTATTCCCTTTGCGGCATGTATTTGGTCTGGCAATATTTTTCCTGGAAAGACCAAATACATGTATGTTTCCCGCAACCCCCTACGAGACAGAATGAGACAAAACGTCAGCATGAATGAATATAATTTTGAGAATGTGTGGACCTTCGAGTACCTGAGCACAGTGATAACGGCTGATATTAATATACAGGAAGAGATTAAACAAAGTATCACAAAAGCAAACAAATGTACATTTGCAATGCAAACCCTGCTAAAGTCAAAATTTATCACCAGAAAGGCAAAAACCGTAATTTATCAAACAATAATACGACCAGTAGCAACCTACGCCACTGAAACATGGACCCTGACAGTTCGCGACACGGAGCTGCTAAGAAGGTTTGAGAGAAAAATCCTGCGCATGATATATGGCCCATACCGAGACCCTGAAATCGGCTTGAACAGAATGAGAAGCAACGCGAAGCTTGCTCAAATATATCAAAGCTCTGACATCCTTCAGAAAATAAAGTCCAGCAGACTATGATGGGCAGGGCACATACAGAGAAGTCAAAACGATCGACTAATAAGACGGGTATGGGAGGAAGCCCCACAAGGAAAAATACCACTGGGAAGACCTAGGCTTAGATGGAGGGATAACATTAACAAGGACCTAGCTACTCTTCAAGTGGACTAGCAAGAATGAAGGGAGCTGGCACAAGATCGTTCTAGATGGAGGCAAATAGTTAAGGCAGCCATCCTGGGTTGTAGTGCTACGGAGTAAGTAAGTAAGTAATATTTTTCCCCTATCAGGCCAATGTAACGTTAATATACTAAAAGTGAGCCTGCTTGAAATATCTTAAATGGAACGAGGGTATTTTGTCACCACTTTATGGTTCTCTGCCCGCCCTTTGCGGCGTACATTTGGTCTGCCAATATTTTTCGCCTATCAGGCCAATGTGACGTTAATATACTAAAAAGTGAGCCTGGTTGAAATACCTTAAATGGAACTAAGGCATTTTGTCACTACTTTATGGTCGTCTGCCCGCCCTTTGCGGCGTCCATTTGGTCTGCCAATATTTTTTCCATATCAGGCTAATGTAACGTTAATATACTAAAAAAGTGAGCCTGCTTGAAATACCTTAAATAGAACGAGGGTAATTTGTCACCACTTTATGGTCCTCTGTCCGCCCTTTGCGGCGTCCATTTGGTCTGCCAATATGTTTCGCCTATCAGGCCAGTGTAACGTTAATATACTAAAAAGTGAGCCTAATTGAAATATCTTAAATGGAACGAAGGTATTTTGT
Source organism: Pissodes strobi (assembly GCA_016904865.1). NCBI lineage: Eukaryota > Metazoa > Arthropoda > Insecta > Coleoptera > Curculionidae > Pissodes > Pissodes strobi. The sequence continues at coordinate 23,353 of MU183970.1, forward strand.
TACCACTTTATGGTCGTCCGCCCGTCCTTTCCAGCGTCCATTTGGTCTGCCAATATTCTTTCCCCTTTCAGGCGAATATATATAATATACTAAAAAGTGAGCCTGCTTGAAATATCTTAAATGGAACTAAGGTATGTTGTCACCGATTAAGTAGTTTTTCATACCCTTTGGGCGACCAGGATGCATATTCGGATGTAACAGGCAAGATGTCCATTCGGCTATGCCGAACACTTATTCGTATCGCAAATTTTATAGCGCGACTGTAATGTAAATGTGCAGGCTGATCATATTTTCGGTTAGTTTTGGTTAGGACTTGGTTAGGTTCTGTTGGTTGAGCCCCCGTAGCGAGCGGTGGGCCATGCACGAAGTGTTTAAATAAATGAAGACTTATTTGTTGATTCTATGTAAAGCCGCGTTGTTACTAGTCGATTTTAGTTGAACGATTTTTATTGATCAAGCAAAATCGAATAAAAATATGCTTGTGAACCATGTTTTCCCTTTAAGTTGATCAATTTCAGTTGAACCGAAAAAGTTTGATCCATTCAAAACTTATGGATCAATAAATGCGTCATAGGCGAATTTACGGGCGAATTTCAGACAAGTTGAAACGCATTTGAACCGTGTGATCGGTATAGTCAGTCGAGTTTTGTTTTCAACAGTTTAATTTTGAGGCTTGGTTGTGTTAGTTTTGCGTTAAAAAAAGACAAAAAGATGACCATGAAGTGGGCTGAAAGTATTGTGTTAAATTTTTTGGATTTATATCAAAACCATGACTGTTTATGGAATACCCAACTCGAGAGTTATCGAAACAGGGATGCTCGAGACAACGCTTTAGCCAACATCGTTAAAGAAATGCAGAAGGCAGAAGTAAATGTAACTGTTGCCGACATTAAAAATAAGATAAAAACAATTAGAACGATGTACAAGAAGGAACTTACATCGGTATTAAAATCTCAAAAAAGCGGTTCAGGAACAGAGGATATATACAAGCCAAAGATATTCTGGTTTTACGAGCAGTATCTATAACAAGGGACAGCACATCAAGTTTGGTAATTACACAACTTTAATTCTTAAAGACCAAGTACTTAATTGTGATAAATCATTGTATCTTGCCAATGTACGGCACCCGGACCACAGAAATATTCAGCATATTTGTCCCTTTTATTAGCAGCATCTATTGAATAATTTCTACTTCCATTTTGGTCTAATTCACGTAATCCATTACCTAAAATATTTTCCTATCTTTAGGAACCTGGTGTAATGGATCCGGTAGTAAAATCTTCAGTATCAAATGACCCTGCTGGCGTATATTTTTGACTCGAAGTAGAAATTAGCCAGTTATGTAATGCACAGGCTGTTTTAATAATTAGCATTAGCAATTAGCAAATTCGGAATCTTGAGGTTAAAATTCCAAACGCATTTTCTACTATACGATGTGCCCTGGATAGGCGGTAGTTAAATATCTTCTGGTTTTTAGAGAGATAAGTAGATCTTGCATAAGGTTTAAAAATGTATGTTTTTAGTGGGAAAGCATCATCGGCTACAAAAACTCCATTTTTCGGGAAATTTAGCAAATTTGATTCCATTGCTGCGTTTAGAGTTGAGTATGAAAATACAGCTGCATCATTTGCGCGTCCATTTGCACCTACATCGATATAACGAAAGCCGTAATTGGCATCAACGGCAGCAAATAAAATTACGCTGTAAGTTCCTTTATAATTGAAATACTGCGAGCCACTACGGGGTACATTACGTATAACAACGTGCTTCCTATCAAGAGCACCGCAACAGTTGGAAAAATTCCATCGTTTGTAGAAATGGTTTTGAATTTCTTTCCATTCCGTCTCATTTTGTGGAACCTGAAATTAATAAAAAATATTTTAGTATTAAAGGAGCCACCTAAAATACTGTGTCTGAAATAAATAACTAATAACAAATCGAACATTAGGTATCAAAAAAAGAAAAGATTTTGGAAATATATTTTTTCGTTTTAGATCTTGCCAACCACTGAATTAGAAACTCAGGATGAGACGACGCTATCCCAGATAGGCAATGAATTTTCTGATTCGCCCGTCCATCCCCCAGATTCACCTGCGACTGCACTACCTCACACACCCCAGGTAGAAAAACAATTTGGAGGTCCGCCAGTCCAAAAACGCAAGCTGGCATCAAATAATAACTTGGCTACTCGAGTGACCAATGTAAGTGTAGCAATAGACAAATTAGATAAATTGGCTGAAAAAACAGAAGTGTCCCAGATGATGAGTTTGATGTATTTGGGAAACATATATGAAGCAGCTTCCTCTATACAGGGTGTCCCGGAAAATGTGTGCACCCTCTCGTAGTCAGATAGAAGACGAAAAAATAACATGAGAAGTTCTTGTAATTTTTTTTTCCAAAGGCCCTCCCTACGGAGATATCGGCCCTTAAAGGACGCCCCTGAAAAACGTTTTTTTTGTAAATAACTTGCGAGGTGCATGAAATAATTTAATACAATTTTGATATGATCAACACTAGTGACGATCACTTAAAATGATGTCACTGGAACACATTTGTCTTTTTTAGTTTACCAGGGACGGACTAGCTGTTAAACATTAATGCCTATTTTTTCTAACGCCCTGTATAATAACGACCCAAAAAACATATTTTTTGATGGCTTGAAATCTAAGCCAAAGAAAAGGTACTCTTGTTCAAAATCGATAGAACGAACCGTTTTCGAGAAAATAAATAAAATATAAATGTTTTGTCTGCATACCTAAAATTCATTTTAATGTTTTATTTCGTAGGATTCAGGTATTTAAAGAATGCAGGTATTTATTTAAGTTGATTAACAATAGGAAGGTAAATCTATTATCAGTTTTGACAAAGTCAACTTCCTTAACTTAACATGGTTAGCAAGAAATATTAACTAACTTACGCTGTAAATACTCGTAATTAATGCAATATGGAATACACATACAATGAGTACGCAGATATGCATTTGATGTACGGCCGTGCGTTTTGTGATGCTGTGGAAGCAAAACGATTGTATCAGGATATGTTTCCTAACCGTAGAATTCCAGATAGGAAGAAATTTGAGCGTATTGACCAACGTTTAAGGGAGACTGGTATAAAAACCGAAGTGATTAATTAGGAGTAAGTACTAAAATTGCCGTTTTAAATATTTTGGGAACGTTTGCAAAAAAAGTCAATGATGCTGGTGCACAAAGGACGGTCAGAACTGTACAATTTGAAGAGAACATTTTAAACATTGTAGAAGTGGATCCTTCAATAAATGTTAGAAAACTTGCTGTACAGCTCCATGGGACCAAAACAACAGTATTTCAAGTACTTAAAGAACAGCTTTTATACCCCTACCATTTACAAAAAGTGCACGAACTTAATCCAAACGATTTTCCGGCTAGGGTAGTGTATGCAAACTGGGTATTGCAACAACAACGAAATGTTTCTAGTTTTATTGGCTCTGTTCTTTTCACGGATGAAGCAGGATTTAATAAAAATGGCATAATAAATTACCATAATTTACATGTATGGGCAGAAGAAAACCCTCATTCTACCATTATTGCGCGGTATCAACTTCAATTCCCGGCAATTAATGTTTGGGCCGGAATCATTGGAAATTCTTTAATAGGACCCTTCGTATTGCCAGCATGGCTGAATGGACCACTCTATTTAGAATTCCTACAAAATAATCTGCAAGAACTGTTAGAGAATGTGTCAATTGAAACTAGACAAAACATGTGGTTCTTGCACGATGGGGCTCCACCTCATTTTAGTGTTGCAGTAAGGGAACACCTGAACAATGTTTTTCCTAATCATTGAATCGGCCTGTAGCTTGGCCTCCGCGTTCCCCCGACTTAAATCCATTGGATTTTTATCTCTGGGGACATTTAAAAAATTTAGTGTGTTCAAGTCCTGTTAAAACCAGGGATGAACTTTTAGAGAGGATTTTGTTTCATTGCGAACAACTTAGAAACAATGCAGGGATTTTTTGACGAGTGCAACAAGCCTCAATACGTCGTGCGCGTGAATATTGAGCCTACATATGAAGTTTTTAATTAATTAAACACTATTTTTTATTTGTAAAATAAATTTGTTTAATATTACCACGGTTCATTCTATCGATTGTAGCATTTAATTTTTCATGAAAGTATTATAAGTAAATGCTACCTGTTTTTTTAGAATTCAAGCCGTATAGAATTACAATTGTTTTCATATATTATGCTTTGAATGTACCTATTTAAGTAACACTTAACCGTTATTTGTTACATGCCTACTTTTATTTGTATTTATTTAGAACATAAGTTATTTCATAACTTAAGCAAACATTAAGTTATTAAGCCACGAAGTATCAGACAGTATTTAACTTTCTTTTTACGATATGTTGATAAGAACTATTAACCTTTCTTCATAGTTGTATTTCTTACAGTAATAAAACATACTTTTAATATATTAATTCAAGCCACTGATTCACTACATACTATCTTATTAATTTAATATTACCTTAATTTCTCAATAAGATTGTTTTCTTTTAAATTAATTCTCATCTTTAGTCATTATGTTTCATGCAATTTAATATTTAAATATGACGTCATTCCTCATTATGGTTACGATGTTGACTCGAGCAATCGAACCCGAGTGACACTAATGTACATTCTGTATTGCACTGTGCATGAGAAAGCAGCTTTTGCCGCTCGGTGTCAGTCAGCTGACAATTGACATCGGAAACGAGGTCAAGCGGTCAAGTTCAAGTAGCCTTTGTCTTCATGATGTAGCCGAAGTGTCTAGACCGATTTTATAGTTTTGTATTGAAGATACATCATGGGTCCATTAGGCCAAAAGATTTTCAAAATCTTGTGCCATTAGGCCTGAGAAGGGCTTGGCTTATTATAGTTTTGTCTAATCCTTGAAGATGCCTTTTAATTTTTATGGTTAATCCATCACCACCTAGTAAGGTAGGTAATCGTTGGCTTGTGTTTTATAAAAAACAGAACATTTCAACAATCTTAAGTAAAGTGGCTAAAGACTTCATGTTTGTTTCAGGTTTTATTATGGGATATTGATAATAGAGAATACTAGATAATTTTGATTTGGGAATGGCATACAGATGCTATAAATTCCAATTGGGATTTACCGTCTATAGTTAAATCTTAAACTTCCCTGCTTCATGGATACGGTAGAGTAGAAGATTCAGTTTAGTCCGGAATTTCACTTAGAGAAGGGAAACAACAAGCCACAGGAACCTCAGAGAGGGAAGCATTTATCCAGCTGACGGGAATAACTCAAGGCCAGTTCTTTCCTTTTATTATAAAAATCCAGCTTTATTCATATTCTTTTTGCCATTAATTGTTCGGCTCACTTGGTAGATATACACATTTAATGCCTTTTACAGATATACATATTTAGTAACCCTGGAAACAAAGATTCATGAGTCTTTTCCCTCTAGGTACATAATTTACTTTAAATAAAACACCCAAGAGGTAAGCGTTACCAAGATAAGCTCCATCATAACATTATTTTGTTTAAACTGTAGAAATGGATTATATCTTCATATTTTAATTATGTGTTATTCCCAACATAGGGGTAGATATTCTCATAAATAAAGAATACTTGTTTTGTTTATGTTTTAAGTGTTTACTGCTTGACTGTTTTCTCCCATTTCGTTCTTGAAAATACAATTAACATCTATTAAAGACAATCTAGGTTTGTGATTTACTAGACTAAGAACTTTCAGTGTCTCTTCCAAATTACGTGGCGTCCAATTTAAGTGCACAAAGGCCATATGCCAAGAACCCCGGCCTCCGCATTAAGAGCTAACCGTTCGCATTCTTTAGTGGCAAAATAATGCCACACGATTTTGAGCAAGAGTACCTTTTTTTGGCTTAGGTTTCAAGCCATCGAAAAATATGTTTTTTGGGTCGTTATCGTACAGGGTGTTAGAAAAAATATTTAACAGCTAGTCCGTCCCTGGTAAACTAAAAAGACAAATGTGTTCCAGTGACATCATTTTAAGTGATCGTCACCAGTGTTGATCATATCAAAATTTTATTAAATTATTTCAAGCACTTCGCAAGTTATTTACAAAAAAACTTGTTTCAGGGGCGTTCTTTAAGGGCCCATATCTCCGTAGGGAGGGCCTTTGGAAAAAAAATTTATAGGAAATTCTCGTGTTATTTTTTCGTCTTCTATCCGAATACGAGAGGGTGCCCACATTTCCCGGGACACCCTGTATAATGCACTTCTATGCGAGGAACAAATTGAAGGTATAATAAGGCAGCAGCGTCTTAGGTTATTGCAAACTCTAACACAATCTCCTGCATATTCATATTCCAGTGCGAGCGACGAGCACTTTTCTATTTCACTACAATCGCCTACAGATAACACATTTGCAGCCTTGGAACCCACCTCCGATATTATCGCTGAAGCTCTTTCCAATTTATAATTTAGTGTTGTAAAACATTTTTAATAAATAACTTGGAGTTATACATTTACTACAAAATAAGAATTAAATACTTTAGTTTTTTTACTTTATAATTTAGTTTTGTAAAACATATTTAATAAATAACTTGGAGTTACACATTCACTACAAAATAAGAATTAAATACTTTAGTTTTTTTTGTACGCCCATGCTATTTCGGATTGTTTACCGTGCTTGGTTTTAGAACGGTAGGTTAAGTTTACTGGTTACTAAGCAAAATCGCGACGGTAAATAATTTACTTACCTTTCAGCTGAACGGTAAGTAAATAAGTTTACTGGTTACTAAGCAAAAACGCGACGGTATGTATTTACTTACGGTTCAGCTGAACGGTAAGTTAAATATATATAATTTGTCGAAAAAATCATTGTGTTCATAATGGGCGTACAAAAAATAGTATAAGCAACTCGAACAGTAAGGAGTTTACCGATCTCCTCCAATATTGTCGTCGATCTGTAAACTGACCTTACTGTTCTTGATACTTAATATACTATTACATATTTGTTTCGTTTTAACTTACCTGTATGAATTCTTTCAATGCCTCGCATATTTCTTCACAGACTTATTTTAGAAAGGCTGATATGGTATTTTTAGGGACACGATACATGAAAGCCAATGTGCTAAAGGAATCTCCGGTTGCCAAATATCGTAAGGTTATTTGTAGCTTTGGACTTGCACTAATAGATCTTCTCATAACGGTATCTTGTTTTTGTATTTTGCTTTTTATCTTTAAAAGAAGTTCTTCAAATTGTTCTTCAGACATTCTCACATGATTTTTGTAGGCATCCTTATCCTCTAATGCCAGCTCCTTCAGCAGGGCTCTTGAAACACCCAGTATATTTCTCCACAGTATCCAGTTCCTGACACAAAACCGACGTTTTCTAGGTTTTTTGCTAAATTTTGATAAAATGTCTCTGATTTCTTCATTTAATAATTCACAAATGACTGGTATGCCCGCTTGAACAACCTCGTTCCCAGCCCTTTTAAAAACCACTACCGAATCAATTTTTATTTATGCGTGTGAACAAAAATTTATTTCGATTTTTATTGGTCAACTTAAGTTGATCAACTAAAATCCATTCATGAGAACTCGCCTTAACAGTCACGACATCCGACTAAATGCTATCGTGCACGTCATATACGAAGAAACGTTCGGCATAGCCGAATGGACATCTTGCCTGTTACATCCGAATATGCGACCAGGATAGGTAAACCCGGCCACGCATGACTACCAGATCGGCCATTCTACGTTTAGTAATCTTTCTTTCAGTACCATTAAAATTTTTAGCCTGCTTGAACTTCCTTAACTAAAATCGTCGCTGGCTCTTAGTCTATTAAATATTATATATGTATGCAGATAAAAGTAAGTAAACTGCAATTTAATTTTTTATTTAAAAAAAATGAGTAATATAAATTATCTGTCATAATAGTCTCGCTTAAATTAATATTAGTCCAATTACGTTTCAAACTACATATAAAAAAGTTAAATTTACAAAAAAAATGGTATTATACTTTTTAGAGATTTTTGCACCTAAAAGATCTACTTAAGTGTGAAATTTTAAAAGAAATTGCAGATTTAACTATGCGCCTGTAAATGACTTTTGACTAGATTTGATGACGTCACGCGTAAGCCGTCATGCCTTTTTGTAGGAGGTATTGTTCTATACAGGCCTTAAAGTTGAAGCGTTGCATTTACACAAATTTATAATATACGCGTAAAGCGTTCATATTTGTGACTGGGTTAGTTTCGGGTAGCTTAGGCTAATTTGGATGAGTTTCGACTAACTTTGGTCAGTGTGTATTCATTTTTCATTATTTATATGCAGAATAGCTCACAACTTAACGTATTATATTAGATATTATTTATTTATGCTTAATTTATCAAACTGTAAAAAAAAATCGGAGAAATTTCATTTCGGCCAAATTTCTTTTCGGGCAACTATCATATTTCATTTAGGTCAATTTTCATTCGCTCAGGTTTTTTTCGGGCAACTTTCCTAGATACGCAATACATATTGATACTATTGATTACATTACACGATGTTTATACAATTTTTCGAATCGTTTTAGAAAGGTTCAAGAGAACAAATTAATCGGCTAGTCCGTCTATAACATAGCATATCTGGAACTATATTACAGTATATTAAATAATTCAAATTAAGAAAAAGTATGCTGGTAATATTTTATCATTGATCTCTATATATGAACATGAAAATACAAAATTTTAAATTATTGTGTTATATTGTATAGTAAATCTAGGCGCAGCTACCTAATTGGAATGTACTCGGGTAAATTTGCATGCATTCATATTACCATTGTTTGAGTTAAACAATGTTATAGCTTATTTTCAAGTGCCTTGTTTGCTTCAAAATAACACGTACAATTTATTTAATTCAATAAATTAATCTGTCGCGACAATATTACACAACGCGAACCAATAAAATGATCAAATTAGTCGGCGTTTTTTTTAACTAAATTACCAACGTTGACAGCCGCAACTCGAATTTTCGCCATTACAATTTTTATTTGACAACATGCTAAAGAGTCTCAATGGATTTTATTTCGTCGGATTTTATGGTGCGCGGGCCATTACCAACACCCGTAATAAATAGCGATTTAATTTATTTTTCACTCTAATTAGAATAAAAAATGGTAAATGGGCTTACTTAACTGAAACAAATACTAAATACTAATTTATTAGGATTAGTTCTTTAATAGAAAGTGTTTGTTTTCCTTAAAATTAGCGTTTAATTATATCGATATTCTTAATAAGAGACGTTATTCATCAAAACATTTTCTGAATGAAATAACTTACAGCAAGTGCTTTAAAGGTTCGACATTAGCATCAATTTAGTTTGAGACATGAACATATTTTCTGAAGCAATTAACATTATTGTCAATTCATTTAATTGACTTCATGCTCAAGTAAATGAACTTTAAAAGTGCTTGCTGCAATTTATTTATACATTTTGAAGTTTATTTAGGTGTTAAAATTGAATGCACTAATTATAATCCATCAATTTCGATATTAACTACTGAACCTCATAGACTAAAAAAGCTCTCGCAATTTAACTCCTGATTTACAAAACTAATCTCACGTTCTCCAACAAAGAGAGACATCCAAAATAAAGGACTTTTGTTATATTAGCCTTGATTAAACTCGGTATAATTTCTCCAACATCGATAGGATGAAAACTAAATTATTGAATCGGAAAGCTAATCAGAGAAGCACTATTCCAATGTGGCAAGAAATTTATTAATCTCCCAAAAGGGCCTGTGGCGATGACTTTTTGTTCCCAGAGAAGCAAAAAGCGATCGGTGAATCAATCTAATTTTGTTGAATTCGACCCGGTGTGCTGCGAAGGTTTTACCCGACATCCATGCGAAAACTCTCGTCGAGTCACTATTAGTACGTTTTTAGTGCTAATAAATTTACAAAATCTAATAAAATGAAGTAAGAAAGTTAGTTAGTTGCCTAAATAGGCAAATAAGAGTTATTTATGCAACAAGTGTGTAAAGTGAACGTTTTTTATGAATGGGAATATTGTCGCATGAACCGTAGGTGTATTTCTATGTAATCAGGTTTGATTTTTTTAGTCCACTATCAGATTCTAATTATTCAATCATTATGATGCATTTTTTTACAATGTCTCGTTTCGGAAACAAAAACACATGCACTATTAGAAGATAGATTAAATATTTAACATCGTTTTACTGGCTTGATTAGTGTACAAAGACGGTGGCAAATATGTTTAACAAATATTTTATAGACACACCAAAAATATTAAATAAGCTTCATAAAACAAGAACAAATAGTATGTGCAACACAGCAAAATATTCGTAAGAAAATATTTTGCACAAAGCATGGTTAACCTACCATTTGCTGGTATAGAAATTCGTAACATTGTAAAAACCAAGTTAAAAAATAAAGTCAGGTGAGCTTGACGATATTCGCTTGGGTTTATTT
>MU183970.1:48795-71888 GCA_016904865.1 Pissodes strobi
ATTAAATTCAAATTTATAAAATCTTCACATTTTTCTACAAGAAGGTAAGTACTAATATTTTACTTTCTTTTCTTATCTGTATCTTTGGTAGCTTTTGCGATTTTCTCCCATGCGGCATCTACGACATCTCGTTTAGAGTATTCTTCTAAAGTGTAATTGTATAGACAAGGATATTTTTCTATTTCCAGCACAAACGTAATGTTGGCCTTTTCGTCAATTTTTGATAGAGAACGCGGCATTGTAAACGAGGACGGGCACATTCACACGCATCCTTCCGATAATCGTAAACAACTAAAGTCTGGCGACTAACCCGTTTGATCGTCTGCAATCGGTCTTCAACGAAAATAGTCGTAGTCGCAGCAGTGAACGAGTTAGTATTGGTTTTAATAGGACAATCGCCTTACGACTGCTTGCGTAGTCGCGGGCAACCGATCGCCTCGTTTTGGTTTTCTCAGTGGACGACGTACTAGTTGCAGATAAACCGTAAATAAATGAACTAGACCTTGTGCAAATCGACTAGTCTTCTTGTTGAATGACAAACTTCTTGCACATATGGACTAATATTTACTGTCCATTTACATGGCCTAGTCCTCTTGTGTATGGCCTGATTTACATATAAGACCGCACCATATATAAAAATTTTAACTGGAGATAGATCACCTTCAAAATCTGCCCATTTATTATGACTGAAACTTAGAGATTTTGATAGATGATATACATGTAAGTCAACTGTTACAAATTTGAAAGTAAGGCGCTTACATATCCAATTGATCTTTAAAACGAAATAAACCTAATTTTAATTATTTAAAATATAATATACTTTCATCTTCAAACACATTGACCAAAACATTATTTACCGATCGAGTTATCGGCGAAGTGAAGATGGATGTAGGCAACTACTTATCAGTTACCTGAATTCTATCGAATAATTAATTTAGAACAATTACTTACGTGTTGAGCTCAAGATCTAAGCGAAACTTATGATTGAAGGCCTTGATGAGAAGCGAGGTGCGGTGGAAGTGCTTGCCGGTCTGAAACAAATATCATTATTTATTATTATATTACTTATATATTATGATGTATACCTTACACCGGATGATGAAGGTATTTCAATCAATTTGCTAAATAGCCTTAACTTAGCCATAGAAACATTTGGGAATTTTTTTCATCGTCTACAAAATCACCTGTATTGAAGAGTGCGAATGTTTCTGAATCATACTTATATTATATATCGGAGAGAGCTTTGAATTTGAATGTGTTTAGTTCATACTGACTTAGCAATTTGATTTTGCTCATCTTTCAATATGTTTTCCAGATAACCTAAATGCTAAACATATATTTAAATATCATATAAAATTTCAATTCTTCGGAGTTGCTGTGGCAAATTTAGCAATATCCAAACCATAATAATTATCATAAATACATTGAAGTCTCAACTCGACTCTTTGGAGAATTACAATATTGAAATAAACATTAACTTGTGAACTTTGTACTTTCCATCAGTAAAATATTTTATCCCAACAAAAAGATCGTTAGTTCTATTTTCAAATTGCTGCAGCCTTTTTGAAATTAAACTTTTTTGAATGCGGCTTACGGATTTTGAAAGCACATCTTTTACATATTAAGCCGCAGATGATGATGATTTTTCAGTAGAAGCCAACAATAAATTAAACGCAGGTAACATGGAATTGTTTACAGTACAGTAAATGATTGGGCGCTAAAATAAGCAATGTATGTTTTTCTGACACTAAAATACAACACTTAAATTGTCCATGACAATGTGTATTAAATATTTAAAAGTTTAAACAATCCCTTTAAAGTTTAAAACGGTATAACTTAGCGAAAATTGGCTGAAAATATTGTGCAGCAAGATTAACAATCTACTAAAAGGAATACGACCTACATATAATTTTAATTCAAAGACAGATTGCACCAAGAGGGCAGAACGTTAAGTATATTGCGGGTATAATGTAATCAATAATATTAACAATAAGAAGGGTGCTGGAAACAAATCAAACTGAAGAGGATTTCTAGTATAGGCATCAAGACCATTACAAGTTCATACATCGACTCACAGGCAAGATCTCATGATTTTTCTGGGTTTAAGACATCGAAGAAAAATAAATGCCACCAAAATTAACAACAATTTCTATGGCGTGACTGGCTTAAGAATTTCCATTCAGATAGTGCGAAGAAGATAGCATAAACAGGGCCTTGTGATGCTTGCTCTATTTTACAGGCAGCAGTGGCTCGAGGTCATCTCAATTGGGAATATTAAAATTGAGTAGGTGTATATTCTCCAATGAATGCAGTTTTATTGTGTTTGAAAGTGACTAGCAGGTTTTTGGAGCTGGAGAGGGAGGAACGAACAGATTTTCGAAGAGAACATAGATGCAACAGTAACATTATTTGAAGGCGGACGTGTGCTTGTGATAGGTGGTGGGAAGATGAATCTGTTTGTGTTAGTAGGATAGTCAATGAACATCGAGAGGTACCGGGCCATCAATGTTAACAATATTACTAATGCATTTGTATATATCGTCCTAGATGATTTTGATGAACTGGCCCGCGAGATTACTGGATATGAATGTAATTGTGCATATATGGCGCATAATTAAAAGAATGAATGAATGACTGAAGGTGAGCATGAATCGAACAATTTGAGGTAGATGCGGTTAGAGCAGAATGCGAAGCTATTATCCAGAGTTTCTTTGCAAGCCAAATGAGCAGAATGCCAAGATAGATGCGGAATAGTATTAGGTTAAAGGACTTAATGGACGATCAACCCGATATTAGACCGCTTATTATCAATGTTATTTATTAAGATTTTTTTGATATTTAACGTCAACAAATTTTATAACCGTGTGACGTTATTTGTATTGGGATATAATATTTGCAAACAAACGAAGAAGTTAGTGCAAATACATAAATGAATAAACGGGTTGACGAATGTTGGACGTAAAGGCTCTCTTTATTTAGTTTATGAAATTCCAAGTCTACACACTATCTGTTATCTGCGGTATCAATCTGTATGAGCAGAATTAGACTGCATCATATTGATGGATCCCGCAACTGAGCTATTGTGTTAAATTTGATTTTTATTTTATTGCTTATTTTTTGATCTTCAACTAATCGGTTTTGAATCACTAATTTCAAGCCAAAAACCTTAATCAACATTTAAAACTATTCAAAATGGGACAAACCGTTTTTAATTACGGCAATTCAAACACAACGCCAAAATATAAGACGCTCCTTTCGGTGAGCGTCAGCTTGGCAAATTTGAAAGCAAAACGAAAATATAGAGCCCCTTTGGAAGTCAACCATTTAATCTGCTTTAAACAATTTTAAGTTACCTGGGTTTAATTTATTTTGGCATTGTATGATATGCAAATTTCAAACCTCAAGAAGAACGCTTAGATCATAGAACATCTACTTCAATCAATTTTCAAGTTAGGGTATTTTAAAGATGCTGTCAATCAAATTTTATATTAGTAATGTCTCTAAGGCCAATGGGCTTAAATCCGAAAACTATCAAAAAAGCCTAGAAATATTGATATCATCTTGGTAACGTGCCATATTGTAACGCGTGAAAAAATTATTGCCGTAATGGCACACTCACAAACTTTATGTGTATGACTCTATCGTATTACACGACAATACAAACCCTATTAACAAATCACTTTTTGCGGCTTAATGTGGAAAAAAGGCTTTGAAAATTTGCAAACCGGATTCAAAAAAAATTATTTTTAGGAAGTTAAACCAATTTCAAAATAGGACCGACCGTTTCTTTTGCTGACCTTTTTGTTGACCGGTTTAGTTTAAATGACTAGACTGCGTTTTTTTGAAGGAAAGGAAGAGTGGTACTTGAAAATATTTAATATTCAATATTAGCCACAAAAGTTGAACTCAAAATCTAAGTCAATGACCCCTGAAAAATATGAGAAGTTTTAGTAAAATTTACTCAAACGGTACTAGGAAAATATATTGCAAAAAATTGCATATAATTCGTGTTCGGTCATCTCTAATATTGCATATATATACTGATTTTACACGGCGAATCGAATTTTATAATTTATTAAAGTATGAGACACGTTATTATTAAAAGTTTTTTCCTATATTTGAGAGTTCGAACACAATCTTTGGATCATATATTATTTTTGCTATATCGTCGTATAACAATATTATTTAAGCTCTGCAAGAAGCATAGCAGGCTAAATTAGCTCGAATCTGTTGTGCGCAAAGAAACTGTGTACACAGTACTTCAGGTGCCTGCAAGATACTGGCACTTAGTAAATATATATGCACATAGTTGGTGCTTGAGTTATCGTTAGAACCATAACTGTTGGTTAATAATTTAAGTGGTGTTTTGATGCCAGACTATAAGATTGCATAATTTTGTCTATAAGATTTTCCAAAATATAAAGTTCTACATTGCAATGCGATTATCGTTTAACACATATTTGTTGGTGTATGTTCTCAGAATTAAATATTAAGTATATAAAAAAAAGACTCTGGATTACATTGTACACATAAAAGATCCTAGAAAGTGAAATTCTAGAAGATATATCTTGCTTCTTCTTAAATGCAAGGGTGAGGTTTCGGTATCTCAATTTAACTTTAGCGATTCCCGAGTTTAAATATACCGGCTTCATGTCTATACCTTCATAATTTGTGGGATTATGACACACATTATTATTGAAGGAGATATTCGGCATATGGGATTTTGAGTATGGATCTTAAACAATAATATTGCAATAATTCTAAGAAGAAACTAAAGTGCTCACCTTCATATTTTGTTGGATTAAAACACACATATTATTGAAATTGATATGTTCGAAATTTCGAATATGAATCATAAACAATAATTTGGCAATAAAGCTAGGAACTATCTAGTATGCTCACTATTGAAAATCAAAGTCACTTTTTCTGACTGTACACTGCCAGCAAGTATATAAGAATGCTAGATTATATTATTAATATATCTGAGTAATTCAAGTCCTGCTAATTTGCACTCCTCTCAAGAATTCAACATGGCGCATGATAAACATCATACAAAACTTCGTTTATGCGAAAATTCAAAAATAGTAAAAGCCTACAAAACTGTGCATTTCAGCAAGATGCTTGTACTTACTTCTTCGTATTTTGTTCCTGAGTCCTTAAAGTTATATACATAAATAGAGCGGCCTTCTTGTTTTGAAATAAAAGATGGATTATATATAGAGCCCAAAAACGTTCCAGCCAATAGAAAATAAGCTAACTTCATTGTATTATATGGAACTGCGGGAGCTACTTTATTTTTGCAACTTATTTTGGTATATCTTAGTCTCAAATATCTTAGCCCTATCTCTAAAACAAATATTTACCTGGGGATATCATATATCACGTTAATAGAATCCGTATTTTTAACCCATCTCATTTAAACCCTACAAAGGACAATCGCTTTTGTTTAGAGCTTCAACAACACAAGAGGCCTAAAAGATTTTGCACGTCATGGCGAGCCTCATTTGTCGATTGTCTGACAGCCTCTCTCGGAATGAAACATTCGCCGATGGCTATTTATCAATTTCGGCCTTCATCACTCTTTGCTATCTGTTTCTCTGTCATTGTATACCTCCTTAAATCAATAGCGATGAATTTTTGATTGCAAAAAGAAATGCTTTTTAGATAAATTGAAACAGTTGTAGCTTTAATTTATTTATAGCTGGCACCTATAAAATCATTATAGGGAATTACAATCATATGTTTCGTCAACACTTGAGCGTATTTAGTCACAGTAGGATCACCGGACAAATATGAAGTGGCAACAAA
This sequence comes from Pissodes strobi, assembly GCA_016904865.1. Taxonomy (NCBI): domain Eukaryota; kingdom Metazoa; phylum Arthropoda; class Insecta; order Coleoptera; family Curculionidae; genus Pissodes; species Pissodes strobi. The sequence continues at coordinate 54,604 of MU183970.1, forward strand.
AGTTTAACGGTTCTCAACAGTTTTTCGCGGCCTACGGCAATAGGTGTGTCCAGCCTGGACTCGCATATAAATGTGAGTCAGAATTAAAATTAAAAGCCTCTCAACTTGTTATGGGTCAAAATTGATCTCTTGAGATATACCTTTTGTTCGGGGGGTCAGCCAAAGTTATGTAACTTGTTGTAGGATACTCTTGGGAATGTTTTGAGCGTTTAAGTTATTATATTCGGCAGCCATTTTGGCGACTGTTATATTTTCCACGTGTCAAATTAGAAAGAGCAATTTTAATTTGCAATGCAGGGCTAATGAACCCTCAAAAGTTTTGGTACCCTTAAACTAGCTAGAGGAGAGTAATTTTGGTTAAGTATTAATGGTTCTGAGTCAACTTTTGTGTTATTGGCTTTTATCACTTTACAGGGTTTTAATTATCAGTTCGTTATTTTTTATGGATTAAGTAATTGCTGATTTCTGAACCTGGCAAAGTATAATATGATTTTGTCTTTTGAAAACAATTTGATTTCTCCATACCCTTGGATTTATTTTTAGGACTAGATGTATTTGTAGCCTGGTTAATTTTTGAAAGACATACCTCCTTTTAGAAGTTCATGCATTACCTTGCCCATGTGGCTTAAACTTGACGCTATCAGCTAAGTACATATTCAATTAAAGATAAGTTCAGTGACGGTACGGACATTGCTTACCTTGCAGCTAATTTTATCTTTTTATTTTCTGTGGTTACTTACATGAGTAACAATATTTGTTGAGATTCCAGGGCCATGGTAGGATTCTACACAAGGCACTATAGGCTTAGACGGCATTTGACTCTACTGAGAATTGCAGAGGAGGAAGAATGTAGATGGTGGATAGAGGATGCTGAGACCCCATACGATTTACTTACGAAATGCCCCGCCTTCGCGTCGGCAAGATTCAGAATCCTTGGTGCGACGCCGATCGAGCCAGATTCAGTGCGTCGTAGTAGTCTGAAGGAGATCTGGGTTTTCTTAAGGAAGACCGCCATCCTGGAGATTCTCTATTGCTAGCTGGGGGCATAACGGGCCCAATTGGTGGCCGAAGTGCAAGGCCCGCTAGGGGTCACCTCTTTTGATACTGAATACTAAGTTGACTTAGAAAGAAAACACTGTTCAATTCGGCACTCGTATTCTGTCAAGAACAATTTCAACCATAACATCAATCTCCTTAAAAATTACAATTTGTTTAAATTGGTAGGCGATTAATATTTCAAGTAATTCCTCGCAACTTTCCACCTCATCAGGAATTATTTTGAAATATTGCCAAGACGCAATATTTCTGGTTATTAGCTTAAATAGATTTTGATATATAACTAATCCTGTTTTCATCTCTTTAATTGGCATGGTTGAAAATCAATGAGTTTAGAAAAACGCATGTGGTAATCATCTCTTTATCTCACGCAAAATAACTGGGACAAGAAGCTCTCTCTCACGGATGTGGGTAAAATGCATTTATTTATATAGGGTCATCATCTTTTCACATCTATGCTCTGTGGATATTGAACTGTTGGAAAAGCCGTATTCTCAAAAACAAAAAATGTTTTATTAACACAGGGACATTAAGAATGAAATTACATTTACTGATGAATTGTAAAAGAAATAACTAGCAAGGTACAGTAGAGAGTAGAGTCTGCAGAGGTTGCAATGTATAAATGTTAGGCATGTCTAACTTTTAGATTAATCCAGTAATAGATATTATTAAACAAAAACATCTTAGAGAAAGACGTGATCATAATCAAAAAGCTGCGTGTAGTGTCTAAGCAAGACACCACTTTATTCCACGTTGCTCCGATATCGAGAGCTGCATTTGCTAATCAGATAGGTACACGATTTAACACTTAAAAAAAAACAACGTATATTAAATAAAAAGGAAAGTATATGGAAGCAGTTCATAGAGAGTTATTTTATAAGCAGTTATTCAATATAAAGAAAAATATATGTCTAAATTTTTTAGGTTAACGGCAGCGATTGTAATGGTTCTATTCTCTCTAAATCGCTAGCTTCGCCTGAAAAAAACTGCGTATCGTCATCATGACTTGAAAACGTCACTGTGATGATTCAATCATCTATAGCTGTTTTAACTTATCATTCTCTCCAAACAACGAAAGTGTTATAAAAATGACTTTCAATTTTCCGCTGATATTGAGTTAATCGCTTCTAATGTAGGTTTATTTAAATCTTTAATTAAAAGTTCGCTGATGTTGTGCTCTCTTATTATTGCGTGCTTCCCAAGTGAGTTCCCTAGAGTTCAGATCGCACATATACGGATGATGGCTTAGATACTTATGGCCCCGATTACGTAAAAGAGCGTCAATTTTTTTCTGTAGGCTAATTAGGTGAGATTATTTCATCCCTATAGCATCTAATTTAATACTGTTCACTAAAGCTAAGGGACTATATGGAATTATTTAGTGAGATAAGGGGTATCACCCAATATCAACACTGATTCTGGAGGAATATTAGGGAGAAGCTTCTCTATAAGCTGCTTTTTAAAATTATCCATGATAGCCGCAAGTTCTTAGACCTGAGCGAAAAACTAAAGCGGGACCTGAAATAAAGTCAGCTCCTGAACCAACATACACCACAATGCTAGAGCGGACTCTGTGACACCAATGACATTTTCGCTTTGCTATCATAGCATTACCTGTACAGGTCTCGTCTAGATACCCAATATTGCATCCTCCTTGCCTGCATTGCCTTATAATTTACACGCCAGGGAAAAATGCTTGGTCCTTCAAAAACAATTTTTGTTCATTTTAACACTTGTACATACATTGATCGCAAAACCTGATTTAAAGTAAAGCCTCTATGAAAAATCTGTTTTGTCTTTAATAGTGACAAGTTGTGTTTTACAGGTGTCGGAACTTAAATATAAAATGCAGCTGGCCGATCTGCATGTTCAATGGAAATATCTAAACATGTTTTTTGCTTCTCTATCATACACATGAATAACGTGAGCAATTATCTCACGCACGCCACTTCTAATTGTTTTCCCCTGTTTGCTGGATATCGTTGCCTCGAAATAAAAATGAAACGCAGGAAGCCGTTTATTTATATATGAACTAAAAGAAAATCGTCAAGTTGATGCCCGTTTATGGAATAGATAAGAACGCCCAATCACTGCGGACTAGTGCGAAGTTTGTTAAGTAATCGCGACGTATCGTTTTTTTGTTTAACTGACGCATATCATCTATGGCTTGCGACGAGTGGCAAATTATTACAACGTATAGATTTAATTTTATAGATTATAATATACTTTTCCATATATTAATAACACTGACCCGGTTTTCGAATGTTTTCTTTTCTGTTCTGTACTCTGGTTGCCCTGAAATAAATATTTGAAAGTTTAGATTTGCCATTTTCATCGTTGGTAGTAGGAAGTATGTAGGCCTTTCAACTACCCAGATTCAGTCAACTAAAACAAATTTGGAATGAGGGGTTGTAGTAGCATTTTTTTTTATCAGAAAGAGCCTTTTCATGTACCAGAAAACCAGTACTTGAGTGAACAAATCAACCAATAGCAACTTACACAAACTTCAAAAATAATTCGGTCAGTAGGCAAAATATACCAAACTGGATGCTGGAAAACCCAAAATGCCTGTTTCTGGACAAAACGCCTATGCAGAGTTACTGCAAAAGTTTCAAATAAACCCAACAACCAGTGATATACTAGTCGGTGTGCTGAACAACTCACTGCTAACAACAAGAATAATTGCAATTTTTCGAGGATTAATCGTCGTATTGAAACGAATAATCCTGTTTACAGTTTGGCAGATGACCCTTGTACCTTGTTTCCCAATTTAGATCAGAAAAACCTTTACCAGCGACTGAGACTTATCACCGCAGACAGGACAAGATTACAGCAATTAATCAAGACCTGGAGGAAGTTCAAACTTGGGGCGACAGAAATTTGGTCCAGTTCAGTGCAGCAAAGACTCAAGCAGCCTCGTTTACCAAGAGGGCCAATACGTCGGCGAGCCCTGACATCATTATCGCAGGATCGACCATTCATAACACCCTAAAGCTGCTGGATTCCATTCAGAAGAGAGCTATGCGTCTCATGGGCGACCCGGAGTTGACCGGGAATCTGGATAGTCTAGAACACCGCAGACGTGTGGCTGAGATGTACCTGTTTTGCAGATACTTTCACGGCAGATGTTCCCAGGATTTGGCCCGCCGCATCCCGCCCCTGGCAGTAGCGCGCCAGTTCCTCTACAACTGGAAACACCTAGAACATCGCTTTGCAAGAACTCCTTTGTCTGGCGCACTGCATCACTGCGAAACTCACTGCCAGGATATCTGTTTCCCACTAATTACAATCTACAACTATCCAAGAACCGTGTCAATCAACGTCTTCGCACACACACCGCTCTTCGAGCGCCATAGGATCTACCTTTAGTGTATATGCCACTGCCATAAAAAATATATATTAAACTCAAATTAGACCAAAAAGAAGCAATATATTAAAAAGCCAAATTCCCTCAAGCAATCCAAGAATATTATATTTTAACATACAATGTAACTACTAATTTAAAATAAAAGTGAATGAATTTGCCAAAGAGTTTGCATATAGTTATTTGTCATCAGATCAAACTACAGTAATTAGATGGAGTATCAAAATATAAGCTTTGGCTTACATAAAATGCAGTAGTAGCATCGGTTTTCGAGCTACAACTAGTGATCAAAATAACGGTAGCAACAGATACCTTGAAACCTAGAATAATTTCTTTTGCTTTTTCGGAGGCAGTTGCAATTATCGATACTCAAATAAAACATGAAAACTAAAAATAAAACCATGAGCGTTGGAGAGATTTGTTCTTAACCCAGTCATTTCTGAGATTTGTATCTATTTTTGTATACGTTCCTGTAAGGCTCAGAAAAGAACATTTCCTATACATAATTATAGTTTCTAGCGCCAAAACTTCGAAAGCTCATTAACCAAAACACAATGCATCAGACTACTAGTGCATATAATCCCTAACAAATAAGTTTACACACATTTGTCGAATTTATATAGCGCCAGAGGTTCATATGTTTACAGGATCCTCAATTACAGTAGAAAATGTCACGTATAAATTTCATACGTATTCATATCCTTTGTTCTCATTTTGTTTATATTGAGGATTATCGCCTGCTACGCTATTGTCTGCTTTAACTTCCCTGTTATATCTCGTATCAACTTCCAAACAAGCTCGAGAACCAATTAAAATGTGTATTCGATGAGAATAGTAACCAATTATCCTCTAGTGATCGATACTTCAAATGACGCTCCAACTTCCCGGGAAATTGTTTCTAAAACTGATATGGTAATTTCGTATATGGTCTCATTTTTAATTAATTTCCTTTTCAACACACATATACGGTGATAATAATATTTATATATAATAATATAATAGACAAGTATATATATTTCTCCGGAAGGAATGTCCATTCTTCATTATTATTGTTCGGAATGAATATTTGGATGCTGCTAATACTATTTTCTTTTTTCTTATAATATTTCCTGTCAGGAAATTATCACTTATTTAGGTAGTAGTTGCCCGGAATTACTACATGCATGCAAAGTTTTTAATAATAAGGATCAAGTTTGTAATATCAATAGGCGTTAAGGTGATCCATTTTAATTATTTTAAACTCTTGAAAAATCACAAAAAATCGATGTTGCAAAGTCTGCATTTTTCGTCGCCAATTTTGACTTTTTCAGATAATACCAAAAACAACCGTTAACTCTACCAGCCAAGAGAACAAGCGAGATTTCGATTGGGCTTTAAACAAATGACCACTTGCAGCATTAAGGTTCTCATGGAAAAGGCAGTCGAGTACAATTTACACATCTAGTTCTGTTGATTGTAGACTTTCACAAGGCTTTTGATACCATCGAACTAAAAGCTATAATGAACGCCCTAAGTAGCTGCCGTGTTGACTATAGATCCTCAAGATTGATTTGGAATATGTATAAAAACGCTACCATGACATTTAAACTACTCGAAGTCAGCAACCACATAAAAATGGGAAAAGGGGTGGGACACCATATCTCCCAAAATATTTAGAACCATATTCGAACACGCTTTCAAAATGCTTGATAGAGATACAAGAAGAATAACAGTTGTAGGCGGTCAGAAGCTTAATTATCTTCGCATTTCTGATAACAACAATAAACGAATTGGGAGAGGCGAAAAAATGCTCCACTGCTGTTCTAATGAACTTTTCTAAAACTAAGATCTACATAGAATCTATTTGAACCTTGAACGCAGCTACCCGTGTGACGTTGTCTATACTGCTCCGTATTTATGTGATATTTTTGTGATTTTCAGTGTTTTTTAAATTTCCAGAAAATGCCTAATAGATGTTAAAGTGTCTATTTTATAATGTGTAAACAGAACATTAACACTAGTTCATGCGCAGCTGCTGAAGAAAAAGACAACAACGATCAAGGTGCACAAGAAACATTAACAGGATGTAAAAATATGGACAAAATAAAGGACGATATAAACGGGGTAAGCGCAAAGCTTAAAAAGTCATAACCTTAAACACACCCAAAAAGTGTTAATTTGCGGCAACGGCTCTGTCACTAATTGCTAATTAATAATTAATAAACCATTTAAATAAACCTCACTACACTGTAGAAGGGTGGGTAAAATCGGGAGCGGATTTTAGTAGTGTTTCAAATGACATTTTTAACCGAACAAGACAATGTGGCCAAACAGACTTTGTGGTGTTGCTGTTAGACCTAAATAACTATTTTAGCTTAAGAAAAAAAGACTTAGACAATATGCTTTCAGTGGGAAAGTTTACCAATCTTCTTGTTTTTGTGAAGTATGACATGAGGGTGTCTGCTGTCTATAAAAAAGTTTTAGATTGTATCAACAAATTTAGTTTGCTAAATAACATCTCAATTAGGGTTTTTGAAAATATGAGAAAGAATAAACTATATTGGTATACCAAGCAAAAATTGTATGGCGCGATTTGTAATTATATTTTGACTGGCGAATCAACAAATAGAGTCGTGTTGAAAACAATTTTGTGCCAAGATTTAAATCTGCATAAAAGCAATTTTAACCTGAATTTTAGTAGTAATAATCTTAGTAAAAGTCGTGTCTGTAATACAGATTGATATTCAGGAAATAGATAGTATTTTGAATTATGTAAATTCAGTAACCACAGAGGTCGACCTTTGTTTGGATATCGAAGTGGTTCTTAGTAATATTTTAAATGAAGTGTGTCAAGAAAATGTCAGTAGTTTGCCGCCTCATAATGACCAGAATAAGTTTTTCGATAATAAGTTAACTTTAATTCATCAAAACATCCAGTGCATTTCAAATAAAATACTTGATATTAATGATACTTTTACGAGAAACAACTACTGTGATGTTCGTATGATATCGGAAACCTGGCTTAATGATGAACAAATTGATACAAATGTTTTAGAAAATTTTTCTTTAATTGATGCCTTCTGTCGAAGAAACAGTATTCATGGAGGTGTATCTCTGTAGGTAAAAACAAAAAATCATGTTTTACTGCACTCCCATTTTCAACACGTGAATATTGTATTGAGGGTATTATTGAGTGCACATCTACGTATATAAAAGACCTGCATAAAGGAGTAGTTATCTGTGTCGTCTACCGGCCGCCATCGGGGGATATTTTTCTCTTTTTGGATTTGTTTTGTGGCTTAATTAACAAGCTGGAATCAGCTGATTGTGATTATCGGAGATTTTAAGATATTTTTTAGATAATAAGGGATTTGTTGTCTAGTTTTGACATAGCTGTAACCATAAATAGACCCACAAGGGTGACTGCTCAGACTAGCTCGTGCATTGATAATTTTTTGGTTTCGTCTGAAATTGGTGCATTTACCTCATATGTTCGTAATATACATCTTTCGGATCACTTTTCGCAGGTACTAAGATTGGATAAATCAGTACCAAAGAAGAAAAATACATATGTACCACGAATCTTTAATGCAAATAACAAACAATCTTTTGTGAACAGCTTGGAGAAGCATGGGAAACGGTTTATGAGGCTAACAGTTCTGAATATGCATGGAATGAATCTTCTGCTATTATGATGCACTATCTGCAGGCACATTTTCCCCGAAAAAAATTCTGGTGGGAAAAAAATACTTCTCTGATGCATGGATGACGGAAGAACTACAGTATCTCAAAGAAAGAGTTGCAGACTGCTCTGAGTTGGCCAAAATACAGCCAAATTAAAAAAAAATCGAAGCAACTACACAAAGAATATAGAAAACTGCGTGAACAAACTAAAAAACGATTCTATGATAATAAAAAATGAACTCGGCGAATAAAAGCAAAACAATGTGGAATATTATAGATAAAGTAAAGGGTAATTCAAATAGTGGTCGAACCGATATTTGTATATATCTGGATGATGTAAAAATGTCTGATGAATGCGTTGCTGCTTCAGGTTTTTACACTAGGGCTAAGTGATTGTATATACGACGTGCTAATGTTACCGTGTTAGATAGTACAATATTTTTTGCACCAGTATTAGAAAATTACATTCTAAATGCAGTTGGTAAGTTAAAAACATCAAACTCATCTGGGTGTGATGAAATTTCAAATAATTTCATAAGATACTGCCAACTTTATGTTTGTAAGCCTCTTGCTCATATTTTGAACATGATTTTTTTTGTCTGTGAATACCCTAGCAAGCTCAAGCTCGCAGTTTTCCGACCAATATTTAAGAAAGGAGACCCTAACGAATATTCCAATTACAAGGCAATAAGTTTATTATCAAGCTTTTCAAAAGTTTTTGAAATTATTATAAAGGACAGACTAGCTTCTTTTTTCTGTAAAAATAAAGTTCTGTCTAGCCGTCAGCATGGTTTTACTAAAGACATGAGTACTGAGTCGGCCATGTGTGAATGTACGTCCATGATAAAGAGTAAACTGGATAGCAGGAATTATACCGCCAGGTTATTTGTTGACTTCTCCCGTGCTTTTGACTTGGTGCCGCATAAACTCCTTCTTCTAAAATTGGAGCGATACGGTATTAGGGGTGGATCGCTGGCGCTTATGCGTTCGTACTTAACTAATAGAGGCCAATATGGTTGTGTTAAGGATAGATGTGCCAGTAATGCTACCGTCTTGCAAAGAGAAGTTCCACAGGGATACGGACTTGGCCCTCTACTTTATAATGTATTTGCCAATGATCTCATCGGCTATCTGCAAGCTTCAGCTGATGTACATATTGTATGCTATGCGGACATTACGAATATTTAATGACTGCTGATTGTTTACAGTCCTTGACAGAAGGGTGTGAACTTGTATACAAACATATCATGACCTGGTCAAGTAAAAATTATTTAGATTTAAATTTGGCCAAAACGGCTTTTAGTTAACTTTAGACTTGGTATACACAGTTACGACCTTACACTTTTTTCAGGAACAGACACCGAGGTTAAATAGCCTGAATGCGTTGGATTGTTGGGTATAGTATATGACAGTAAACTTTCATGGAGCAGTCATATTGAGACTCTCGCCGGAAAACTAAGACAGAGCTGTTATGGATTAAGATCCATGTCCAGGCACTGCAGTCAAGATATTCTTTTAACTCTATACTATGCTACTTTTTTTGTTCATGTCAGGTATGAAATTGATAATTGGGGTAATGCGACTAATATTTCAAGAATTTTTATTATTCAGAAATACTGTTTAAGAATCATAGCTGGACTAAATTACAGAAACAACTGTTGTGAATATTTCAAGCAACGTAGTGTTCTTACAGTTCCCTCAATTTATATTTTAGAAGTATGAGTGTACGTACATAAAAACACTGAAACTTTTCTAAGCCGTCAGCCTACTCACTACTACAATACAAGAAACAAGGGTCGCATTGTACCGCAGCAGCATAGGACGGCTGCATTTCAGAGGAGTTTTCTAGTAAAGGGCATTTACTTATACAATCGTCTCGATGTTTCAATAAAAAATGCCCCTTTTTTGAGAATTTTTAAAGCCAGGCTCAAAACATATCTCTGCTCTCAAGCATTTTATAGCATATACGAGTTTTTGTAATTGAATCTCTACTTTATTTTGTGTGAACTGTATTGTGCCTGTAGACTATGTCATTGTGAAATGTAGTTTGTTTTTATTTACTCATATTTGTTGTTTTATTTATTTGGCTTGTATTTCTGTAACTGGCCCTAAATAAAAAGGACATATTCTGTTGTAAATACATGTATATGTATACCTATGTATATTTTTAACTATACGCCAGCTGTCGTGTATATTTGTATTTGTATTTATATTTATATTTGTATTTTTTTTCTGACTTTTTTCGAATATTGATGTTCTGTAGATTTTTTTTATAGATTGTTATTTATTTGAAAATAAAAAGATTTGATTTGATTTGATTTGATCAAGAATGAGAACATAAGCATCGGAAAAATGAGATCGAGTTGACTGACACTTATGTACACCTAGACCACGAAAGCGGAATATGTAGATAACCAGACAACATGCCAATAACACAGAAGGAACGGTCTTGAATGAGCAGCTTTTAGAAGGCTGAAACACATTTATTTGCGAGTGACCTTCCCGTCTGTTAAAAAAGGAAAGTTTGCGACCAATGCGTTCAGCCAGTGCTCACGTACGCCACCAAGACTCTGTCATAAATTGTAACATCCGTACGAGAACTCAGAGTTATACACCCAAAAATGTTGGAACTGAGCCTGAGGTACTACGTCATCAACCAAAAATAATGAAGACAAACTGGAGTACCGGACATCTGTGAACGAATATCCACATTGAAGTGGAACTGGGTTTGGTACGTCACCAGAAGACAGGTGGACAAAAAGGTTCTTGCAATGGAGACCATGCGTCGATAAATGAAACAGCGGAAGACCATCTGCATGTTGGATTGACGACTTAAAAAGATAGCAAAAAACTGGATCTAAGCATGCCAAATTACACCAAGTATGGAGAGTCACGAGGAGGGCCTATCTCCAGCAGTGGACGTCAAGGGATGATTGATGATGATGACCATAAAGGCTAATAAAAGTGTCGTTGATCCGCTTGCTTGAATTTGCCCTGTGACATTCAGCAGCTTGTTTTATATCGCTTCTTACATTCGTTTATCTCATTCATTAATTAAGTCACCCTCCCGCACCTTGCAGAATGATTCTGATTGGTAAGCCTTTGCAGCTTTTCTAGTAGAATGTTGGTTCTTTTCGATGTTTTCAATTATCTCATGCGTTTGGCCCGTTTATCGAGTGACTGATGATAGTCTCAGACTTTTGAAATTAATGCTGAATGTGCCCAAAGATTCGGCGATGCCTCTTTACTTCAAATAGATATTGGTGTCCCGAGGATTTCAGTGGCCATATTCGATAGCCAATGCAAGAGCGTAATCAAATCCATAATTGAATGGTATCGGTGACAATACCATTAGTGTAACCAAAGGCTTTTGCTGGAATATCTCCAAAACGATTTTGCTGCTAGATGCCATGTTTTCATTACACCTGTACTGACTAGATAGTCAAATCATTTCAGTTCACTTTTATCAACTTTTTCTACAGCTTTGAATGCTTGTTGTTCATAACACTTTAATGTAGGCCAATGGATAGTTTCGAGGTCTAAAGCTCCAAACTTGCCGAAATATTCATAACATAGCAATAGTGCTGCTGAAATTTTCACAAGATACCTTTCTAAGTGTTTGTTAAGGCTAACCTTCGCTTTAGAAAAACTCATTGTTTCGTTGAAACTTTCAATAGAAAAATTGTCTCGTAGTAAACGGGGCAAAACGGATCGACCTTTAGTTCCAGCGTTAATGTTTGATCACACCTCTCCGAAATCGATTCGGCATAGTGTCATTCAACATGGTTGCCTTTAGTGTGACCAAATTATCAGCATAACTTTAAAGAAGATTACTGGAATATTTATAAAGGCAGTGTTTTTTTTTCATGCCCCTACAAATAGTTTGATAATATCTGATTTTTAACGAAATATAAAACAATATATCAGAACAATTTATTAATACATTTTAGGTATATCAACAGAAAACTATTTCAAATGCAATTTTTCAGCACCATTAAAAAGCCTCTATACCATTTAAACAAGATCAATGTTTCGTGTAATATCACTCTATCGCAGACAACTTTCAAAGTGTAGGTACTTGAAATGAATTTGAGGTATTTACATAAAGCTAAAATACCTGTCTATTCATAACGGTTTCTGAATAGACTATATTCCGCTACAAACAATGGTTCACTGGCAATCATCGGATCAATTGGATCTCTAATCCTTTGGCGCTATTCATTCGAGTTCCACGAAATTAGTTGCTTTTTGTAATGAAGGGTCGCTTCAAACCTCGAACCAACCTTTATGATACATTAATTAGTTTGATATTAGTTTGCAAATATTTATGGAAAGCGAATAATTAGTGTAATATTAATGAAAAGTTATAATTAAACGTAATACTTGATATTGAAAAATTATTCTGAAAATTCTGGAAATTTTAAATATTAATAATTAAAGAATAAGTAATTAGGTATTTGGTAATGATAACTAGTTAATTATGAGTTGATAAATCAATGAAAATATAAATACTAATGGAATTTATAGAAATTATCACGTATAGAAAATTATGTAGATCTTGAGATTGACTGTGTATGCTAAATTTGTTTACAGGAGGGCTTGTTCACATTGCATAATACAGTTTTACATTTACAGTCACGACCTGTATGATGTGACGCCACTCCTTGCAATGACGTGCAGGTTATGTAGCTCAGAAGCCGAGAAGAAAGAACTTTAGTTAAAAACATTAACAATGTCTATTGGTCAAAGACTTGGTAAATTTACACTGTACCCGATTACTAAGAGGTGTACTGTGTTTTACTTATAGTTGGCTTTGACTCAGTTCGACTCAGAGTTTGCAATGTATTCTAACTAATTGACAGATTTTACTTTGAAAATTATTATTTTTCTCAAACTTTGACAAATGTATCGTAGATTCGACTTTCACTACTATAGGTATAGAGACCACACTTTACGCACCTGTGTGCATGCAAAACTCTGGTTTAGGTAGGAAATAAGATTGCAGGTCAGAATCTTACGCATCTGTGTGCTTGCAAGGAACTGGTTTAGGTGAGAAACAAAGTCTGCCGAACTGATGGTCCGCTTGCTTATTTATATAATAAAATGTGCTGACCGTCGCACGTTTAAGGGTTATAATCGCTTCTGTTGACTGCTCGCGTTGTTTATAATTTGTTTGTAATGGTTGCGTAATATTTTCCAAGCTCAACTTCAAACTTAGGACAGGGTGATATTTACTTAGTAGTTTAGTAAATTAATAAAAAAAATTATTTTACAACAGGAAACTAAAATGTACATATATAAGTATCTAACAATTGTGTAATACATTAAAAATAGTTAAGGGTTTACTTAAATTACAATGATATCGAACAAAATGCACATGCAAAGTTTGCGTGTTGCAGACAGTGCGGCTTTAGATGTTTTTTACGCTGATATCTAAATAGTCGTAAAATATCAGTTTCTGAGGTGCATGATTTTCGTTTTTTCTCTGTCGTTCTGCTGGTACCTGTGGTATGAATCTCTGTAGAAAAAAAGGAATTTAGCTGTTTCTTTGACTCGTTCTAGTCAAACGTTCTAACACAAGATCATAAGAGAATTGTTTTAGAAGAAGCCAAAATCAGTTGTCAACAGTTTCGCCCTATGCCTTTTATGGGATCTATCATCGGTTTGATAGTTGCTGGTTTATTACTGACGTTGACCGGGTCTTCAGGTTGCTTTCCCGCATATATTTCCGAGCTGTATAACTAGCATACCTTAGCATCCACAGGAGCAAAAAATTTCAAACCATGCTTCGCGGGAAAGAACATCGTACACGATAGGCTCTCTCAAAAAATATGTATTAGAAGTGAAATTTCTTTACGCGTGACGAGCTTGGAGAGTAAGTTGATGAATGCTTTATGAAATGTGTGGCACGGCGCGGCGAGGCGAACGGAAGTACAAAGCACGATAGAGCGCTGGTAGAGACAGAAGGAGAAATAGCGTCGTAGAAACACTGTAGAAGCAAGAAAGTGCGGGCTAGCGAGTCGACCTTTGCTATTTATGAAAATATATGAAGCATTCAAAAAATTTTGTACCTTTATGTATATGGCAAAAGAAATTTCGCTTTATTTTCAACAAGCTTTGTGCAAATATCCCGAACAGCTGCCAGATGGCTGTATTTTTTTCTATTTTCCTTTTAGTTTTGTTATTATTCTCAATTTTCACGATTTCTGGCTTACGTTGGATATCCATTGCTCAGATAACTGCTAGTGTTGTTACAGTCTAGTAGACTTTGCGTTATTTTTAATGGTTTTTATTGCGGCCTTTGATATTTTCTTTACTCGAACAGATTGTTTATTATCTTTGTCCTACTGGTAAATTGACCGTGGAGTAAATTATTGCCATACGTTAAGGTCTGTAATTAATTGGTGGCTATAATAACGCCAGGTCTAACTAGTTTTTTTTCATATATTGTTTTTGCGGCAGTTGTCAACGTAACTTAACTGAACCGAATCACCATAGTTAGTTATACGGCTGTAACGAATCATGATTCTAGATCCGTGAAAAAGTCTTTAATTAGGTGGTTACTCGAGCTAATTGAACTTACCTATAACAAGAAGTTAGTTGCAGCATCGCTGGCTTTCATCATATTTTTCTGACGTTATTTTATTAAGGCTTTAAGCGATCATCATTAACATCAATTGAATATTTCGGCGTTTGTTAAGATAAAGTGCGTAATTTATCTCTTGAAGTAACCGAGTAAAGCCTACCTTTTTGTCGTTTAAAATACAGTGTAACTATAAGAATTATTGATCTACTGAGATTTCCTCATCTTCAATTTTGCTTTTCTTGGTCAGCTGTGATATTTCATCATTAGGTAATAAAACCAATCCTTGTTTGATTATTCACTCCCAGTTTCTTCTAAGCTGGAATCAAGATTTGCGCCCATTAGAAGGACAGAAAGAGCGTAATAATATACAACACCATAGTTATGTATACATTTTTATATAGTCCTTCAAATCTATTTACATAGGACCAGCTATAATAGTTGAGTTATTATTAATTTAGTAAATTTAATGTCGCAGTTATATTTCGCTTTTAATTCCCAAAACTATTTTCAAGAGAAGTTTTATAGTCCCCTCCTGTATATTAAGACTAAATATTTATTGCATCACCATAGAAGTAATTACGGCAACATAGAAAAATAAGTTTGTGCTTTGTAGATAATTTCGATTATCAAGTTGTAAAGAGCGTCGAGAACTAATTAAAGAGGATGTAGATGAAATCAGTAGCCAATTATCTTCAGTAAATCGATACGTCGAATGGCGCTCCAACATCTCGTGAAATTGTTTCTAAAATTGGATTTGTGTCGTACGTTTTAAGGATGCTTTAGTTTCCTCGTGAGAGTTGCACTGTAATATCTTGAAAGCCTTATGAGCAGAGCTTATTTTTAAAGAGGTCGATGTCTGCTATTTCAATCAATGCATTAGAACAATAACGTATATTGGAAAACGTTCTCAAATATTTGCTCTGATTCGCCCGTCTAATTTAGAGTGCATTAACTTTAATAATCCTTTCTCTATCAGGAAATTACTTTATATCCGGTATTTTTAACCTATTAAAGGCATTTGAGGAGAAAATAGTGAATTATTAAGAATGCGGCTAATGTGTAGAATGCCTTCTCTATTATCATTGTAGTGTCTATATTATTTTAAATGCATGAATTACACTGGTATGCAAATTTTTTTTTTCGCCGCTTTAATTTTTTTTGTGTGATTATATATCATCATGACATACTGTTTGCAAATACAACTTCATTTTTTTTCTAGCACGTAGGGTTTTCAAGCAATACTTGAAATTAACTTTTGATTTTTATATTAAAACCGTATATTTGGACAGAAGTTGCTATATATAATATCTTCGTGAATATTTTTAAACGAGCTTGTTTATGATTTTTCCCATATTTATTAAATATAGGGAAGGTTCTTCTCTCGGCTCTTCTTAATATTTTTCTAGGCCTCAAACAAAAAAAAAACATTTTCAGTTATTATAAAAGTAAGAATTTGCGAATTTGCCTGGCTTACCCATTTAGGCTTTTGCTCCTTTTCTCTTAAAATGCTTGTATCTCTGACTTCCTTTTAGTTGCAAGGAGTTATCCCTTTTTGGTGACTAACAGTACTTATGTCTTATGTTATTAATTTTCCATTTTCTATGATATCTTGATGAAAGAGTTCTCCCTGCTCTTTGCTAATCTCACCAAGATTTTCACCAAAATAGTCCAAATGACTATGCAGAAAGTGTAATTTAATACTCATATTGCATCTACAGCTGATCACTGGGGAGTGACCCAACAGCCCACATTCTCACCCTTTTCAGACTAGAGACCACCAAAGGAATAGGTCCGAGGCCGATGCTTCCAGTGGAAGTGGGCCTAGGTGGTAGATGCATAAGGCGACTCGCATCGCCCGGTGAAAGACCGCTCCGGTTAAAGTCGCAATTATTTTACCGAAGCGAGAAACCAATGTAAACGTGGAGAAACACAGTCAAAGGAACAGGAATAAACTTTTGCAATGCTCCAGTGTCTCCAGGAATTTCTGTAGCAAAGGCAGTAAGTAACAACTTTACAAAAACATCTCTTCCAACTTTGACAGACGAACGCGGCGCAAATTAGACCGTGTTTAGAATATTGTTCATACATCTGGGGTGCCGCACCTAAGCACATCCTAAAGCTGCTCTGGTCCATTCAGAAGAGAGATGTGCGTCTCGTCGGCGACCCGGGATCTGAATAGCCTGGAACACCGCAGACATGTGGACGAGATATCCCTAATTTACAGATATTTCCACGGCAGATGGTCCCAGGATGTGGCCCTCATCATTCCGCCCCAAGCAACGCCTGTCAGACAGTCGCGACAGACGGCAAGAGCGCACTCGTTCGTTGCATAACTGGAAACACCTAGAAGTCGCCTTACAAGGTCTCCTTTGTCTGCGTCACTGTAGAACTCATTCCCAGGATATCTGTTTCCCCCTAATTATAACCTACAACTATTCAGAAACCGTGTCAATCAACATCTCCGCACACTCACCGCTCGTCGAATGACATATGATCTCCCTTTAGTGTGTGTTTGTTAGCATTTCGCCCACGATGTTCTTGTAGTCTGCAAAAAATATTTGCACTACACTTAAAAAAAAATCCAAGCATCCTGTTGAGCGGGTTCCATAATATAAA
>MU183970.1:76888-105454 GCA_016904865.1 Pissodes strobi
TTGTACATCGTTGGGAGACACGTGATTGGTCGGTACTTGGATGGATCTTCCGTGTTGTCCGGATCCTTTGATAAAAGGTATGTGATGGCACCCCGAATTAGAAAGCGTGGCATACTTTCAGGATTAGCGATTACGTCATAAATTAAATTTGTTAATTTCTCTCGGGTACATTGTAGTTTCTTGAGCCAGTAGTTCTGTATTTCATCTGGGCCAGGTGCCTTTCAGTTATGGGTATCTCTGATGACTTCTGCTGTCGTTAACGGTCGTCAGACATTTGGTCGTATTCCTGCGAGGTCCGGCGCTCCTCCGCAATCCAACCTGCTTCAATGTTACACTGGGTCAGTGTTCCCAACTGTTCTCTCCAAAATTGTTCAACATCGTCACTGCTGGGGAATTTGTTGTTCGATTCTCTACCGCTCGTATTTAACGCTCTGTAGAATATTTTTTCTGATCGTTGGAATAAGACATTATCTCGTTTTCTTTTATTACTTGATATGGACCTCTTTAAACGGCCTGAATTATTATTATTAAAAATATTGTTATTAAAATTCTTATTATTGTTATTATTATTATTATTATTATTATTATTATTATTATTATTATTATTATTATTATTTTTATTATTATTTTGTAAAAAAAAAACGTGTGACACGACTGCGGCCCACAGATACCCACGGGTAAGCGATATATAACATAACAATTGTTATTATTCGTACAGTAATAAAATAATTTTTATCAGTTTTATCTCTTACCATGTTTTTCGCCATCTTGGCTTTGCAATAATGCCTTGACTCGAACCAGCCTTCCTGTCAGACCTTCTATATAGCCCAAAGAATAACAAACACGCCAAATCAACTGCACTTGTTTACTGGACGAAGTGAAACATACAACTAACCTGTAACTACGAATTGGTCCGCAAACAGAAAGTTACTGTCGCTGCGCTGTTGCCACTCAAACAAACAAATCTTATATTGTCAAATACAGATATGTTACAAGTTTATAAATCACGTATTGAATACTACAAAATGCATACATCGAGTTTTTAAATAGAAAACATAAAAGCAGTTATTTTATGTTTAAATTCCAAAATATTATACAGTGGGTACTCGGGTATGGACGCTGTCATATGTTCTAGTTGCAAAATACTCTATATTTGAAATATTTTTTTCCACTTTTGGATGCACTGTGAACCATCAGATATTTGTATAATTGGGTCTTTAAATTTTTGGAAATTATCTGCATCAAATATTGCCGCACGAATCCAGGTACCTCACCTGGTCACGACAGGCTCAAGTGGTAATAGTTCTGCGGGTGGGGTTGCCATCTTAAAATTTTCAAAACTATAACCTGAATGTCAAAATCCCGGGACATTTTGATTGAATGCACCATTCGCGTCTACCTAACCCAAACCTACAGGAATATTGAGCCTTCACGCATGCGTACGTGCTAATTCATACATTTTTCTAAGTTGTTTCTTCTTGACTTCAGACACTACCTTGGGTTAGTTTTGATTGGTTGCGCTCCTGGAGCGATCGAGGAGAGCCATACGTGAAGTGAAATATTAGAACCACAACACCGGGCTGCTGCCAAATGCGCAGGTTCGAAGGTCGAAAATTTGCTGTAGGTAGACGCGAGTGGACGCACCGTGATATACAGTATACATAATGATCATAAGTTATATATTTTTTAGGACACTTACATTTTAAATCTCTGTCCAATGTTGTTCTCCTGTCCTGGGCTTGCGCGCGCATCACAATGTTTATATTTGTAATTTGTATTTTTCTTTACTTCAAGTACAGCCCTCCGCTCGCTTCGCTCGCTCCGGGACGCAACCAAACGGAATTAACCCAAACTAGCCAAAGGCATGCACAAAATAAAGAAAACAAAACAACAACCTTAAATATAATATAAAAAAAGCATGTCTTGCCGCTGGAATCAAACCGGACCGCCATATCAGAAACACAGCATCAAACCACTGAGCCACGAGGCCCACTGAGAGCAATTCCCTAGAACATAAAGACATCTACATATTTGTCAGAAATGTGTTTACGCAAGCCCAGGACTCGTCAGGCGGAAGAACTCGTGTATATGGTTAAGAATAAAATATATGCGTGAGTTCGCAGAAATGTAGGAATGTTCTATACTATCCATCCCTCGATCGATCCATATCATCATTTAGATAAAAATGTACATTACTAACGATGAGATTGCTTTATTTCGGTGAATATATGTCGGTTAACATGGATTTTGTGGGACTTTTGATCATTATAGTAATCCCGGACGCTTGTAAAAATTTTCCCGGATTCCCCCCGGACGCTCAAGAAAAGAGGACGGATGGCAACCCTAACTGCATTCTTATTGGGGCCTTTATGAATATCTTCTTTATATTTACTATTAGGTCATTGATTAACAGGAAGGAAGCTCAAATAATTTCTGCAAGCCTATATAATAGGTGAGCTAGTTACATGAATTAATTTTCATAAAATATTTTTAAATTCTGTACTGCCTTTACAGTATACGGCGCAGCATCCGACAACAGGACAAGAATTGTATCTAGAGGAAGTGTATTCGGCAAAAAGAAATGTGCTAATGTTTTTTTTTATAAATACGGATAACTCTAAGGTTGCTTTTTCCAGTTCTTTTACAGCTATGAGGTAAACTCTTCCAGGTTCTTCTTCTGTGAGCTTTCCGATCATTAAATTAACTATGTAACGACAACACGAATCAGTCGTTTCGTCCACGACAAAATACGATTTCGTTCTTTATTTCATCTAGCACGGTACCAAATATCTTTCCGACGACATTTTTTTTAATGTTGAGTCATCTGGAGCATTAAATTTTTAATATTTTTTCAGAAAAGCCTTATTTTCGGATTGGTCGACTTGTTTAAAGGAATATTAGCAGCCAAAAACATTTTACACAGATCTCTAGTAAATTCTGACTGGCCATGGTTTTCGTTTTGATAAGCCTCAAAAGGCTGCTTCAAGGTTGACTGAATGGAACCGGACTGCATGTTGTTAACCTTAGTAATGTGAGACGGCCGCGGCGTCTTAATGTATTGGTCTATTTGGAAACAACTTTTGAACAAGGCTTGCAAAAAACATGATCGCCGTCCAAAAAAAGTTAATGAAATTTCTCAATAATAGAAGAACAGTTTATTACTATTTATTGCCGTCGTAAGAAAATCCCAATCTAAATCGAGTTCGGGTGTTCAGGCACCGCATCGTTTAGGCGACGCGACGGGCCATAACACGTAAGAAATTAACACAGAAATCCCAAAACATGCTTGGATATACAATAGTTCTTAAAGATGCATTTTTCCTTCAAATACACAAAAATATGCAAAAAATTCCTATATATGCAAAATGCATAAAATCGGGTCTTTATTGATAATATTCCAAGAACTCATTATACCTAGAAAACTCCGAATTGCATTTGCAAATATTTGAAAATGGCTTCTCTCTCGCGCGTTCTAGGAGAAGTTTCATGTAGAATAGATAACGTTAGGGTAACTTCCCTATAACCGAGCTTAGCGTAAGGTTATTAGAATATATTAGCGACGGGGTTAGAACAATGCAGGTTACACGATTTTATTAGTGATTCCCAAAGCAAACAGAAACAGATTATGTGTTTTCGGGATATGGGTCTAAAAGGCGTAGACAAACTACTATGTCCAAATTTTCTTATACCTAAGAGGTGTTTAGCTTCGTTATGGCAAATGCCTTTTTGCGTGATATAATAACTACGATTAAGAATCTTTTAAAACGTTGCCTACTGCCAATAATTCCGTTACGTTGCAATAAAACTACAATAAAGACAGTGTCAATAAAGTGGCATTATATAAACATTTTAACAATATAATCATATACAGATGTCTAATTTAATATTAAAATCAACTTAGAAATCCAGTGAAGGAATGTAATTACACGCAAAGGATAATTTTTCTTTTTGTATATAAATCCGCCAATTTTGAAGGCAAAACTTCTTCCGGCGCATTTATCACACATATATTATACTGAGTAGTGAATGAGAGTGAGCTGTCACGGGTCACGCAGAGCAAGAATGAAATTCGTAATCTTCTATAGGCACTTCCAGCGTACTTTTTCTTGGATAATGAATGAAACTGAGCCCCTAAACGCAACACGTCAGGTAAAGTCAGCGTCATTTTCATGCTTATCGAATACGACTGCGAAGGGAAGTTTTAGATTTGACATGTTTTTAGACAGCACCTCCGATGATCAATTGTTTTAGACGGTCCGTTTTTGCGTCTCCGAGTTATTACGGCAACTATTCGATTTGTCACAATTTTGTTTTAATGCACGATAACTGTCAAGAAAATGAGTTCGTGTTGGTGACATTTTCGAGACACATTCTTTTTGACGGTCATCCAAACTCTATTGAAATTGGAGAGGATCGGAAGATGGCGTGTATTTTATGGACGTGTGCTTTGGGTCGTTCTAACGCCAAAAAAGTCGCGAGGATCGGAAACACCGGAACGAAAGTCCGATAGGAAATTTTACTATAAGCTTCTTCTCGAGAAGATGCATTTTTGAATATAAAAACATCCTTTTTAATTTTGATGCACTTGTGTTCAAACATATGATAATTCGCCTTGCAAAACAGTTCCTTTCACGCGATCGATTAAATTTTTTTCCCTATGATTTTAGATTCGATAAACCCTAAAGTTATTTACAGTAAACCTATGTCGACATACTTTTGTTAATATTAATTTAAAAGTAATGTTACAGCAATATACTGTAAAAGTGGCCTAATGTATCATAAAGTATATCAACAATTAGGGTGACAAAATTGAATTCTAGTATACTCTTCCAGTGAGCATGACGAACTTTTTGCAATTCTTGAAATTTTTATATAACATATAATTTATATATAGCGTATTTAAAATGTGAGTGTAAAAATATGGCAAGTTCATCTAGGAGATGCTGTCTGAATGAACCAAATAGTTTTTGCTACATTTACGGGAGTTTTATTTTACAAATCCAACGTGAAAACATTAAGATATTTTTGCTCCAAGCATATTACGCATACTTCGGTTTTACACTTTGGAAATGAAGGCAAAACACGGGCGCCACATTTTGTGTGTCATTCTTGTGTGGCAATTTTAAGAAAGTGGAATCAAAATAAACAAAAGTGTGGTTGGTGTACTTATGATATGGCGAGAACAACGTGACCACGTTGAAAAATGCTACTTTTGTCTGTGTAAAATTACATGGTTTAATACAAAAAAAAGGAAATCGATTCTGTATCCAGATGTTCCTTCAGCTAATGGAGAAGATATTGCAATTCCAAATGCTCCAAATATTCTCGAAAATGTTTCCAGTTCATCATCTGAGACTAAAGATTATGAACATACTTATCCAGATAAAGATTTAGAGTATGATAAGTCCCAAGTATTTACACTAAACGAATCTAATGACTTGGCGAGGGATCTAGAACTTTCAAAGGAACGCTTTAATAGTTCAAAGCGTTCTAGGTTAAAGGAAAATAATCTACAAGCGTCTAATGTTACATTTTTGGTATAGGAACAGAGAGGGAGAATTTCGCAGCGTATTTTGCGAAAGAGGGCACTTTGGTTTATTGAAAACAACGTTGAAGAACTTATCTTGCAATTGGGTCTTGATGAATATGATCCTAGCGACTGGCGTTTGCTTATTGACACATCAGAAGGAAGTCTAAAAGGTGTTCTATTGCATAATGGCAATAAGCTGAGTTCTGTTCCCGTGACACATTTTGTTCATACGACAATTTGGAAACACTTGTAGTCAAAATAAAGGACGATGGTATATCGGCGATCTCAAAATTATAAGTTTGATTGTGGGATGGCAATCTGGCTACACTAAGATGCCACGCTTTCTTTGCGAACGCGACAGTAGGGTCCGTGATAGGCACTGGACAACGGCAAATTGGCAACCATGAATTAAAATGATTGCAGGGTAGAAAAATGTATTACGAAAAAGTTTGGTTTCCCGTGAAAAAATCTTGCTTCCCCATTGCACTGTGAGGTAATTCGAGAGGCTATCGGACGGTCAATTTTAAACATTGGTTACGTCATCCAGTGGTTGGCTCTCGGGCGCCACCGCATCTGGATTATAGTGGTAGAGGGTCCACTCCACACCGGGCAGCTTTTATACAGTGGAGAAGTCTTTTGCGCATCTCTGTGCTGGTTGCCGGCTGCCTGTACAAGCTTACTTAATTAACACTAGCAGGAAGGGAATCAGAAAGAAAATAAACAATTTCAAAAACAAACCTAATACAGCATCTCTATTGCCAACTTGAAATATAAAGCATGGCTTATTCAAAGCCCTGATGAGACCTATGCTAACCTAAAGAATTATCAGAGTACTCGTAAATGCCCTAAAGAAACTGAACTAACCCATCCTATCAAAACTGATACTTACCTAAAGTATCAATCCTTAACTAAAGAGTTACCGATATGCGGCTTATACTAACTCTAAAAACTCGACTAAAGAATAAAGAAATTAGGTATTGGTAGAGGTGGGGGAGGGGGCAGTGATGTAGAATTACCGTAATTTATATTTTTGGTTATTTACGGTGGTAATTTACGAGTGTTAATTACCAAAAATAATTACCGTGGTAATAAATTTGTGTCGTAAATTACTGTGGTAAATAACCGTAATATATTTTTGGTAAATAACAATAAATTACCGTAATTTACCGTAAACTGCAAGTAAACTAATAACGATTTCCATTCGTAAATTAATGTAAATTGTGTGTATTATTTTCTTTTGGAAACGTCGATTTGAGAAAAAACAGAGAAACAGAGCGTGCACTAGTTTACAAACAAAAGTTGCTATTTTTTCAAAGAAGCATGAACAGGGTGTTCAATTTTCGTTGTCATTGCGGGGTATCTCCATTATTTTGACAGATAGAGAGATCCGGTTTTCGCGAGCCTGGACTACTTTTTCGAGAAAGAAAAAATGCCTTAATCAAAATTTTCCTAGCCCTCTTCGTTTTCGAGAAGAGGGCTAGGAAAATTTTGATTATGGCATTTTTTGTTTCTCGAAAAAGTAGTCCAGGTTTGCGAAAACCGCATCTCTCTATCTGTCAAAATAATGGAGATACCTTGCAATGACAACGAAAATTGGATACGCTGTACTTGTACATGTATAAGAAATAACTTGTCATAGTCACGTAATTATCACTTGGGAATTAAATTACGGTGTGTGTAAGTATCTGTGTAGGACAAATAGCAAAGTATTGCTTCATTTGTTTGTGAATAAAACATTGCTTTTTCCTTAAATATTATTTAATTTTAAAACGAAAACAACTCAGAACAAAATGAATGACAAACCTCCGCATCCATCAACTAAATTTTAATTGTTTGTAGGGACTGAATCTAAAAACCGATAACGACTAATATAGCGATATTAGGAGGTATACTATAGCCATAACCAAAACATCGACTGCGACCTACTACTCGATTTTACTTTAGAGAGCGTAAATATCCTGTTAATTCTTAAGACCGGGGAAATACATATTTTAAACGATGTGAATTGACAGTATTCGCGACAGTCGACAGTAAATCCCGATCCAGCGAAAGCTGACAAACGTCGCTTTCGGAAATATGGTATTACAACAAAATACGGTAAATAACGGTACAATACGGTAAATAACGTTAATTATTTAGCACAAGAACCGGTAATTTTCTACGTTAATTACCAGTAAATTACGGTAATCAATTTCTGGTAATTTACGGTAAATTACAACAAATTACCACGGTAATTTACCAGTTCACATCACTGGGAGGGGGGTATGGTATGCGAAATGTAATCGTGAGAAATAAGCTTAGAGACTAGAATCAACTCCGCGGTATCAAATGGTAAGAGACGGTACTGTTATGACGAAGCTATTTTGAATACGGTATACGCGAGCCCAATTATCAGGTACTCGTCTAATGGTCCAACAGCGGTCCAAAATAGCTCCTCCTGCCATGGTCCTGACGGTTATGGATACACGCGACCTATTGCATAGAATATTTGCGGGAACTTGAAGCGATGGCGATAAGGATGAACGATAAGGGTATTATAGGATAACAGCGGTACAGAGGATACGGTGCAACAGTAGTAAATGACCTGACGAGGCTTCCTGCATGTATAAAATATAAATCCCGTAGTGCCCGTGCACGAATACGTCACTGCTTCCCGGTCCGCTACTACACCTTAGAGTTACCTGGTCCTCAGAGAGCTGGTCTGATCGGCTTCTGCTTGTTTAGCTATAGACTATAGCGACAGCACTCCGGTCCTCACGGATCCTTCCATCCCATTGTTCTTTTACGTTGACTTCCATGTCTTCGCGATGCAATCGGTTTGTGGCAAGAGCCCTCGTGGTCGAGAGATCTAGATGGTTAGGTCTCACTTGGGCGGTCCGGGTTCAAACCCCGATGCTTTTTTTTAAGGTTATATTTCTAAACAGTTTTTTCCTTGATTTTGGGTATGTTTTGTTACTAGTGGCTAGGTCGCGCTGGTCTAAAAGCGTTCCCGACATGATTGTGATGTATTCGAGGAAACACATGCAAGCTACTGTATATTTCGTAAAAAGTGCATCCTAAGTACGGGCACGTATTACAATAAGTAATATTTCACTCTTCGCATTGCCGTCCGCTCGCTCCCGCTCGCTACGGGGGCTCAAGAAAAGGAAACTAACCAGGGGCTAACCCAAAATCTAGAAAAATACTGCTTAGAAACTTAATCGTAAAAAAAATAAAAAAAGCAACGGGGGTTTGAACCCGAGCCGCCGGCCGTCGCCGATAGCCACATAACTGGGACCCAACCATCTAGACTACGACGGCTCATGCTGCAAATTGATTGCATCACGAAGACATAGTGCGAATACAATCGCTCGAGTCAACGCCACATACACTAGATGACGTTGGCGTCGTAAGAGAGGGAGGGAGGCGTCGCACGCAGTATTTCGTCATCGGGAACGATTTTAGACAGGCGCGACCTAGCCGCTAATGGTTTTGTTAGCTTCACGGGTGGTGGGGATCGCGTCATCGGCCGGCCATTAGGTGGGGACCTTGCGCGCACGGTTCGCGGTAAGTGGTGCGGCGTACTACAGGTATCGCGCGAGAACTGTGGAAAATTGCAAACCGATTTCCCGACTTTTCGCTACGGAATACTTTGTGGGACTGGATTTAGAAGATTTAAATTAGATTTTACGAAAAAGAACGATGTTAATATCCCGTAAAATAAGAAAATTAAAATAAAAATATAGTAACTTCGTTACAGCACATAAAGTTAAGTCTCATAAAACAATTTGTAAAAGCTTTAAATAAAATTGGTGCCTGTTTCCAATATTTGTGTACAAAGTTTAAACTTTTATCAGACACCAAACTTAAAGAAGGTATTTTTGCCGGGCCCCAAATAAGGGAGTTGATGAAAGACTACAATTTTCTTTATATTATGGAACCCGCTCAACAGGATGCTTGGATTTTTTTTTAAATGTCGTGCAAATATTTTTTGCAGACTACAAGAACATCGTGGGCGAAATGCTAACAAACACACACTAAAGGGAGATCATATGTCATTCGACGAGCGGTGAGTGTGCGATGATGTTGACTGACACAGTTTCTGAAAAGTTGTAGGTTATAATTAGGGGAAAACAGATGTCCTGGGAATGAGTTCCACAGTGACGCAGACGAAGGAGACCTTGTAAGGCGACGACGTCTAGGTGTTTCCAGTTGTGCAACGAACGAGTGCGCTTTTGCCGTCTGTCACGACTGTCTGACAGGCGTTGCTTGGTGCGGAATGATGCGGGCCAAATCCTGGGAACATCTACCGTGGAAATATCTGTAAATTAGGGATATCTCGTCCACATGACGAAAAGAAAACTGACCAGGGGCTAACCCAAAGACATACCCAAAATCAAGAAAAATACTGTTTAGAAACTTAATCGTAAAAAAAAAATAAAAAAGGCAACGGGGGTTTGAACCCGTGCCGCCGGCCGTCGCCGATAGCCACAGAATTGGGACCCAACCATCTAGACCACGACGGCTCATGCTGCAAATTGATTGCATCACGAAGACATAGCGCGAATACAATCGCTCGAGTCAACGCCACATACACTAGATGGCGTTGGCGTCGTAAGAGAGAGAAGGAGGCGTCGCACGCAGTATTTCGTCATCGGGAACGATTTTGGACCGGCGTGACCTAGCCGCTAATGGTTTTGTTAGCTTCACGGGTGGTGGGGATCGCGTCATCGGCCGGCCATTAGGTGGGGACCTTGCGCGCACGGTTCGCGGTAAGTGGTGCGGCGTACTACAGGTACCGCGCGAGAACTGTGGAAAATTGCAAACCGATTTCCCGACTTTTCGCGACGGAATACTTTGTGGGACTGGATTTAAAAGATTTAAATTAGATTTTACGAAAAAGAACCATGTTAATAGCCCGTAAAATAAGAAAATTAAAATAAAAATATAGTGACTTCGTTACAGCACATAAAGTTAAGTCTCATAAAACAATTTGTAAAAGCTTTAAATAAAAATGGTGTCTGTTTCCAATATTTGTTTACAAAGTTTAAACTTTTATCAGACACCAAACTTAAAGAAGGTATTTTTGCCGGGCCCCAAATAAGGGAGTTGATGAAAGACTACAATTTTCTTTATATTATGGAACCCGCTCAACAGGATGCTTGGATTTTTTTTTAAATGTCGTGCAAATATTTTTTGCAGACTACAAGAACATCGTGGGCGAAATGCTAACAAACACACACTAAAGGGAGATCATATGTCATTCGACGAGCGGTGAGTGTGCAAAGATGTTGATTGACTCGGTTTCTGAGTAGTTGTAGGTTATAATTAGGGGGAAACAGATGTCCTGGGAATGAGTTCCACAGTGACGCAGACAAAGGAGACCTTGTAAGGCGACGTCTAGGTGTTTCCAGTTGTGCAACGAACGAGTGCGCTCTTGCCGTCTGTCGCGACTGTCTGACAGGCGTTGCTTGGGGCGAAATGATCCGGGCCAAATCCTGGGAACATCTGCCGTGGAAATATATGTAAATTAGGGATATCTCGTCCACATGTCTGCGGTGTTCCAGGCTATTCAGATCCCGGGTCGCCGACGAGACGCACATCTCTCTTCTGAATGGACCAGAGCAGCTTTAGGATGTGCTTAGGTGCGGCACCCCAGATGTATGAACAATATTCTAAACACGGTCTTATTTGCGCAGCGTTCGTCTGTCAAAGTTGGAAGAGATGTCTTTGTAAAGTTGTTACTTACTGCCTTTGCTACAGAAATTCCTGGAGACACTGGAGCATTGCAAAAGTTTATTCCTGTTCCTTTGACTGTGTTTCTCCACGTTTACATTGGTTTCTCGCTTCGGTAAAATAATTGCGACTTTAACCGGAGCGGTCCTTCACCGGGCAATGCGAGTCGCCTTATGCATCTACCACCTAGACCCACTTCCACTGGAAGCATTGGCCTCGGACCTATTCCTTTGGTGGTCTCTAGTCTGAAAAGGGTGAGAATGTGGGTTGTTGGGTCACTCCCCAGTGATCAGCTGTAGATGCAATATAAGTATTAAATTACACTTTCTGCATAGTCATTTGGACTATTTTCGTGAAAATCTTGGTGAGATTAGCAAAGAGCAGGGAGAACTCTTTCATCAAGATATCATAGAAAATGGAAAATTAATAACATAAGACATAAGTACTGTTAGTCACCAAAAAGGGATAACTCCTTGCCACTAAAAGGAAGTCAGAGATACAAGCATTTTAAGACAAAAGGAGCAAAAGCCTAAATGGGTAAGCCAGGCAAATTCGCAAATTCTTACCTTTATAATAACTGAAAATGTTTTTTTTTTGTTTGAGGTCTAGAAAAATATTAAGAAGAGCCGAGAGAAGAACCTTCCCTATATTTAATAAATATGGGAAAAATCATAAACAAGCTCGTTTAAAAATATTCACGAAGATATTATATATAGCAACTTCTGTCCAAATATACGGTTTTAATATAAAAATCAAAAGTTAATTTCCAGTATTGCTAGAAAACCCTACGTGCTAGAAAAAAAATGAAGTTGTATTTGCAAACAGTATGTCATGATGATATATAATCACAAACAAAAAATTTAAAAGCGGCGAAGAAAAATATTTGCATACCAGTGTAATTCATGCATTTAAAATAATATAGACACTACAATAATAATAGAGAAGCCATTCTACACATTAGCCGCATTCTTAACAATTCACTATTTTCTCCTCAAATGCCTTTAATAGGTTAAAAATACCGGATGTAAAGTAATTTCCTGATAAAGAAAGGATTATTAAAGTTAATGCACTCTAAATTAGACGGGCGAATCAGAGCAAATATTTGAGAACGTTTTCCAATATACGTTATTGTTCTAATGCATTGATTGAAATAGCAGACATCGACCTCTTTAAAAATAAGCTCTGCTCATAAGGCTTTCAAGATATTACAGTGAAACTCTCAAGAGGAAACTAAAGCATCCTTAAAACGTACGACACAAATCCAATTTTAGAAACAATTTCACGAGATGTTGGAGCGCCATTCGACGTATCGATTTACCGAAGATAATTGGCTGCTGATTTCATCTACATCCTCTTTAATTAGTTCTCGACGCTCTTTACAACTTGATAATCGAAATTATCTACAAAGCACAAACTTATTTTTCTATGTTCCCGTAATTACTTCTATGGTGATGGAATAAATATTTAGTCTTAATATACAGGAGGGGACTATAAAACTTCTCTTGAAAATAGTTTTCGAAATTAATAGCGAAATATAACTGCGACATTAAATTTACTAAATTAATAATAACTCAACTATTATAGCTGGTCCTATGTAAATAGATTTAAAGGACTATATAAAAATGTATACATAACTATGGTTTCGTATATTATTACGCTGTTTCTGTTCTTCTAATGGGCGCAAACCTTCACTCCAGCTTAGAAGAAACTGGGAGTGAATAATCAAACAAGGATTGGTTTTATTACCTAATGATGAAATATCACAGCTAATCAAGAAGAGCAAAATTGAAGATGAGGAAATCTCAGTAGATCAATAGTTCTTATGGTTATACTGTATTTTAAACGACAAAAAGGTACTCGATTACTTCAAGAGATAAATTACGCGCTTTATCTTAACAAACGCCGAAATATTCAATTGAAGTTAATGATGATCGCTTAAAATAACGTCAGAAAAATATGATGAAAGCCAGCGATGCTGCAACTAACTCCTTGTTATAGGTAAGTTCAATTAGCTCGAGTAATCACCTAATTAAAGACTTATTCACGGATCTAGAATCATGATTCGTTACAGCCGTATAACTAACTAACTATGGTGATTCGGTTCAGTTAAGTTACGTTGACAACTGCCGCAAAAACAATATATGAAAAAAAAACTAGTTAGACCTGGCGTTATTATAGCCACCAATTAATTACAGACCTTAACGTATGGCAATAATTTACTCCACGGTCAATTTACCAGTAGGACAAAGATAATAAACAATCTGTTCGAGTAAAGAAAATATCAAAGGCCGCAATAAAAACCATTAAAAATAACGCACAGTCTACAGGATGTAACAACACTAGTAGTTATCTGATCAACGGATATCCAACGTAAGCCAGAAATCGTGAAAATTGAGAATAATAGCAAAACTAGTTCGACCTACAACGTTATTGCTTCAGTCAATTAAAAGTTAATAAAAACATTCGATCCAAAATCTGATTTATTCTTGATCAACGGATCTATCTGAATTTTAGAATTTTATTAAATAAAATCAAGCATCTCAGGCTCGTCAAAATTGCCCAAAAAATCAAAGTTCGTACCTTAATTAAGGAAAAAAAGGTTAAAAAGTTCTTCTTTGTTCGAAAACAAAGCCAAGACAAATTATAATTAGAGATCGTCAGTTACCTACTTATTCTTTGTTCGCCAAAAAATAGTTAGAGATCGTAGTTAATTACGCAAATTTGCCGCAAAACATATGGATGAAAAAAAAAATAAAATGGAAATTGCTCACTTGGCCGATGAGTAACTCCTCAGGCAGCTTTTAGAAAGAACTGCTCACGGTAGAAAGAAGACTTATTTGACAGGCGAAGGACTGCAAGGGTCTATACAGGTAGTACCGCTAGACAGGCGTAGCCAAGGAACACTCTGTCGCTAACGATGCTCGTCTATAGCAATGAACAACTCGATGGTAGCAATGGACTTCACGGTAGTAGTAGAACAAACGGAAAAAATACGCCAAAAGTAGCACCCTGTGAAAGAACACATATTTATGGTTCCACACGTAACTCTTAATAGACAAGCATTATAACTCGGCAATCAAAATCAACCATCAAGGAAAAAGAGAAATTAGAATTAAAAAAAAACAATAATTTACCTGTATAGGAGTAGCAAGTTGCTTAACGCTAGAAGGCTTTCAGTTGGGCAAGGGTGCTTCTGCAAGAGATTAAAATTAAAAATCGGCCCACGTGCGTCACAGAATGATTGCGTTCACAGACGGGCATAAAAAATGCACAAAAAACTCAACTCACCTTGCAGAAGCAGTACTCAAATCCCACAAAGGGCAGTTTCAGACACCAACACTTAAGAAAAGATAAGGCACAACTAAAGATTGAAAGTGTTAAAATGAAATGGTTGGAAAAATCCCACTAACAGGTAAAAATCAAAATTGGTTCCAACCGGCGGCGTCCAATATAATTGCTTGACTCACAAAGGTCGTAGAGAAAGTGGCACCGACAACTCAAGGAACAGGCTCGGAAACTCGCTCCACCAATGAATATCCTGCACGGCTAATCACATGTTCCTCTCAATAATTCATCCAAGGGTGTGAACAATAAAAACCTGGGATTTCGATGTATAGGCATCCACCAAAAAAAACTACCCAGAGTAGCCAAAAGGGCATTGTCATTAAGCCACTCCAATCAATAGAACTTCAGGGATTATTCAGGGATAATCAATTAACTGCGCGCGCGATGAAACCTGGTAACCAATCCGAAATCAGTACGTACTACGAAAATATTAGAAGGCCATCGATTTTAATTTCACGCGCTAAATTCAATTGGGTCGAAATCGATTTGTTTAGCGACACGAAATTAAATTATTAACATTGAAAATGTTTTTGTTTTCCTATTATGGGGTATCAAATCGCGAAAAAGTGCATGCTACATTTGGCACATCGCGTAATATACGTGAGAGATCGTGTTAGTCTGTTTCTGAGGACGTAATCGGTTCAAATAACAAAAATAACTTAAGGCTAACTGAAACTAACCGAAAGTTGATTGAACGACTAACCCAAACTAACTAAAAGTAACCAAAAGCACAAAACAGGTTAAAATGAATCGGAATAAATTTAAAAAATAAAAGTAAGTT
This sequence comes from Pissodes strobi, assembly GCA_016904865.1. NCBI lineage: Eukaryota > Metazoa > Arthropoda > Insecta > Coleoptera > Curculionidae > Pissodes > Pissodes strobi. The sequence goes on from MU183970.1 coordinate 92,260, forward strand.
AAAACCAACTCAAAGTAACCGAAATTTGGCGAATAACCAAACCTAACCATAAAAATTAAAATTGGTTATAACATATCGAATCCGGTTCAAATTACTAAAATAAATTGGAACTAACTGAAACTAACCGAAAGTAACCAAAAGCTCCAAATAAGACTAAAACTAATCGGAACTGATTAAAAATATTAAAGTAAGTTTAAACTAACCAAAACAAACCGAATTTTGGTGACTAACCAGAACTACCCGAAAACATTAAATTCTATTATAACGTATTGGCGCCGATTGAAATGACTAAAATTAAAACTAACTGAATATTGATTGAAAGACTACCCACGACGACTATCTAACCCAACCTAACCCAATCTAACCTAAACTAACCAAAAGCACCAAATATGGCTAAAACGTATCGAAACAAATTAAAAATATTATAGTAAGTTAAAAAATAACCCAATTTAACCGAATTTTGGCGACTAACCAAAATTAACCAAAAACATTAAAATTGGATATAACATATCGGAAAGTTGATTGCATGACTATTTAAAACTAATCAATAGTAACCAAAAGCACCAAAACGGGCTAAAATGTATCGAAATAGGTTACACAAATTAAAGTAAGTTAAAACTAACCAAAACGAACCGAATTTTGGTGACTAACGAAAACTAACCAGAAACATTATATTTGACTATAACGTATCGGAACCGGTTCAGATGAATACTTTGGTTTCCTGACAGTGAGTTTCCAAGGTCGCATCACGACACGGAAAATTTTAGTGAACGTCACGACACGGTTGCATAACTGATTATAACGTATTGGAACCCGCTCAAATAAGGAAAATAAATTGAGACTAAGTGAAAATAACCGAAAGTTGATTGGACGACTAACCATAACTAACCAAATCTATTACAATTGATTAGAACGTATCGGAACCAGTTCAAATGACTAAAATAAGTTGAGATAAAAGAAACTAACCGAAAGTTGATTAGACGACTAACCAAATCTATTAAAATTCATTAAACATATCGGAACCGGTAGTAAGTAAAATAACATGAGATTAAGTGAAACTAACCGGAAGTTGATTAGACAACTAACCAAAACTAACCAAATTTATTAAACTTGATTATAAGGTATCGGAACCGATTCAAATGACTAAAATAGGTTGAGACTAAGTGAAACTAACCGCAGACCTAGGAAGTGGAAACTAGCCGCAAGTTGATTAGACGACTAACCGAAACTAACCAATTCTATTGAAATTGATTATAACGTATCAGAACCAGCTCAAATAAGTAAAATAAGTTTAAACTAACCAAAAGTTGATTAGACGACTAACTAAAACTAGCCAAGTCTATTAAAACTGATTATAACGTATCGGAACCGGCTCAAATAAGTAAAATAAGTTGAGACTAAGTGAAGCTAACTGGAAGTTGATTCGACGATTGTCCAATACTATCCAAATTTATTAAAATTGATTATAACGTATCGCAACTGACTCAAATGACTAAAATAAGTTGAGACAAAGTGAAACTACATGAAAGTTAATTCAACGATTAATTAAGACTTACCAAATCTATTAAAATTGATAATAACGTATCGGAACCAGCTCAAACAAGTAAAATAAGTTGAGACTAAGTAAAACTAACCGAAAGTTTATTCGACGATTAACCAAGAATAACCAAATCTATTAAAATTGATTATAACGTATTGTAACCGGTTCAAACCACTAAAATAAGTTGATATTAAGTGAAACTAACCGAAATTTGAATTGATGACTAACCAAAACTAACCCAATCTATTAAAATTATTTATAACGTATCGGAAACGATTCAAATGACTAAAGTAAGTTGAGATTGAGTGAAACTAACCGAAAGGTGATTGGACGATTACCCAAATCTAATCAAATATATTAAAATTGATTATAGTGTATCGGAATCGGCTTAAATAAATAAAATACGTTAAGACTAAGTGAAACTAACCGAAAGTTGATTGGACGACTAACCAAATCTATTGAAATTGGTTACAACATATCGGAACCGGCTCAAATAAGTAAAATAATTTTAGACTAAGTGAAACTAACCGGAAGTTGATTGACGACTAACCAAAACTAACAAAATCCATTAAAATTGATTATAACGTATCGGACCGGTTCAAATGACTAAAATAAGTTAAGACTATGGGAAACTAACCGAAAGTTGATTGGACGACTAACCAGAACTAATCAAATCTATGAAAATTGATTATAACATATTGGAACCGGCTCAAATAAGTAAAAGAAGTTGAAACTAAGTGGAACTAATAGAGAGTTGCTTAGACGACTTACCAAAACTAACCAAATCTGTTAAAATTGATTTTAACGTATCCGAACCGATTAAAATATCTAAAATAAGTTGACACTAGGTGAAACTAACCGAAAGTTGATTCGACGACTAACCGAAAATAACCTAATCCATTAAAATTGATTTTAACGACTCGTAACCGGGTCTAAATAACTAAAATAAGTTGATACTAAGTGAAATGAACAGAAAGTTGATTAGACGACTAACCAAAACTAACCAAATCTATTAAAAGTGATTATAATGAATCGGAACCGACTCAAATGACTAAAATAACTTGAGACTAAGTGAAACTACCCGAAAGTTAATTGAACGACTAACCAACACTCACCAAATCAATTATAATTGATTATAACGTATCGGAACCGGTTCAAATGACTAAAATAAGTCTTAACTTAGGGAAACTAACCTAAAATTGTTTCGACAACTAACCAAAAATAATCTACTTTATTAAAATTAATTATAACGTATCGTAATCGGTTCAAATGACTAAAAGAAGCTGATACTAAGTGAAGTTAACCGAAAGTTGATTAGACGATTAACCAAAACTGACCAAATCTATTAAAATTTATAGCAACGGATCGGAAACGACTCAAATGAATGAAAATAAAATAATTTGAGACTAAGTGAACCTAACCGAAAGTTGATTGAACGACTAACCCAAACTAACCAAATCCATTAAAATTAATTAAAACATATCGGAACCGGTTCAAATTACATAAATAAGTTAAGACTAAGAGAAACTATCTGAAAGTCGATTGTACGACTAACCAAAAGTAACCAAATTTATTAAAATTGATTATGACATAACGGAACTGGCTCAAATAAGTAAAAAAAGTTGCGACTAAGAGAAATTAGCCAAAAATTGATTAGACGGCTAACCAAATCTATTAAAATTGAATATAACGTATTGGAATCGACTCAAATGATCAAAGTAAGTTGATACTAAGTGAAACTAACCGCGTTAGATCGGGAATTGAGAGACGAATCGAATGCAGCTTTTACAACCACCACTAATGTTATAAATAGTAAAAACGATCGAAACTTGTAATATGCATTTATGTGGTATATTTTGGTAAACTGAACTTGCGTAATCTGCTAAAAGTCATTTTTTTACATTAGATTGTGTTAAGGGTGGGTGAGGGTGACTTTTAGTTTCTCACGACAGACTAGTCATGTTTCATATCGTTAGATCGAGGAATGTGAGACGAATCGAATGCAAATGGTCTTTTGCACTTTACAACCACGCTTATAACGTTTTAAATTGTAAAAAAGAACGAGACTCTAAGTAATATATATTAATTTGGTATATCTTGGTAAACTAAACTTACGTATTCTAAGCTGATCTCACTCAAACTTCTATCAACTATATATTTCCACACAATAATGAGTCTTCTCATATCTCAAATTTAATAAGCGTTGCATTCTGCTTCGGCATTTTCAATGTCCCCCCCGGTTGCATCTTTGTGAAGGACAGTGAATTTTTCTCGATCGAGAGTACTTCGAAGCCAGATTATATACGGGGGCTTTTCGCATCCATATACGCTAGACAAAACGGGTCGTGACAACATTATTATAGCATACGATTATTAGCATTTCAATGTTCACCTATTCACGGCACATATTCCTTTTCAGGTTAAATATACCTACTAAACAATATTTTCTATATTTTTATCACAAGCACTATTTAAACTTACCGACAAAGGAAATAAAAACTTAACTTTTTATAGTAATTAATGAGAACTTGAATATAGTATAAATGATATCTGCCAAATATCTATAAGTCTAAGATAGAAAATCACTAAAGAGCAAATGCCGTACAAATTCAGATAATTAAGAATATTCTGAACAGGCGATAAATTCTTATCCATCAATAATATTTTTTGAAAATTATTCTCGATAACTTTTAAGCTGATTTCTTAAAAGATTCAACCTTGCTATTAATAACCTAGCCACTAGAAACGCATACCTAAAAATGCTACTCTGCGATCAAAATGTATTAAGAAAAGAAGAAGAATGCGATAGAGATATATTTTTTAATACCCTGGAATAATTGTCTACATTTGGACCTGAGCACTATTGACTTTAGAGCACAAAATTGTAGGGGAAGTATGGGTAAGTTGACATATGCGGGTAAGAACCCAAACTAACCCATACTACTACAAGGAATGTGTCACGAGTCTCTTTTCGCCATTATCTAAAACCTTCTTGTCGTTAGCATGCATCTAATGGCGATTAGAGTGAGATATTAGTGCCCATTTTAGAAATGTTTTTCGTTTTTGTGAACCTGCAGCATTGTGTACCGATATAAGTACAGTATTCTATATCAAATATGTAATAGTAGGTATTGTTATTTGATATTTTTTATACATTAGCCTAATATTACGTTTCTAAGCTGTACATTGCATGGCTATGCTTAGCAGATTTGTTTGTGAATTTCTGTTCCCGCGGCCACATCGGCCAAGATGACATATTCGAGTGGGTCGTCTATGTCATCTTGCCCACCACTATATCATTTTTCCCGACTTTAAGTGCAGATGGTGTCTAACTACAAAAAGGAAAGTAATTGGAACTCATGGAAAGAGGTAAATATTGCACAAGTACTACAGGCTGTGGCTGAAAACCACAAGAGCTAGTTAATGGCTAGCAAGCACTTCCAGGTGCCTTAGGCCACTTTACGCCATCGCGCTATGAACAAAACTAAATTTGCATTGGGCACAAAAAAGCATCCTGGCCGATATAAAGCAACACTAAATGAAGATTTATAGAAAACTTTTGTGCATCATATACTGGCGTTGGAAGGCAGATTTTTTGGTTTAACTTCCAAGGATGTACGGATTTTAGCTTACGCTTACCATACAAAAGAAATTAAAACATCAGTTTAATAATGAGAAAAAAATAGCAGGTAAAGGGTGGTTGCGTTCTTTTCGACTAAGGAACCCCAACATATCCTTACGTCAACCGGAAGCATCATTTAAACCGCAAGTTCAATATATTTTTTTCAAATCTAGAAAAACAATTAACAACGGAAATTTTAACAAAACTATGATATTAAATATGGACGAGCCCGCATTAACAACAGTGCACTCAATGGATGAAGCAAAATCCTGGTCGTCCAGTTACTCTTTATCAGGGAGCGTCACTTTTCTGTGAAGCTTATGGCAAAACTTCATGCAGCCATTGCATTAAGCGGATTTAGAGCAACTGGGATGTCACCCTTAAATCCGGATATTCTCAAAACATAAATCTGACTAGCACAGTAACAGATGAAGAAGAAGAACTGTTTGCAACTTCTGCCCCAGCCAAACGAAAATAAACCTAGTTCTTCATTTGGACAAGCAAGCATCTATTGCTGATGAAGAAACTTTGTCCAACAATATTAAGGATATCTTAATGGAAATTTCACATCTTCCCTAGGGAAACGTAAGATCTACAAATCGTAATAAAAACATGTACCAAGATGTTCTTACAGAATCTCCATTCCTGCAGAGTCTACTCGAAAGGGAGGAAAACAAAAAGGCAACAAACGAAAGAAAAAGTGAACGACAATCAGCGAAGAAAAATATTTTTTCTGGAAAATCTGCAAGCGAACAAAGTGCCCAAATTAACCAAAAGGAAACAAAAATGTCCGAAAAATTAACAAAACGTGCGCGCGTTGCTTCCTAGAAGAAATTCTTTGGGAAGTCCTCAGATTCGGAAAATGGAGAGCGTACATTATCACGAGTTCACATCTTTCGAGCCCTTTAGGACGTAATACTAACCAGCTATCGTCTGGTTACAAATTAAATAAAATAACCATGGAAACTACAAAAAGATATGACAAAGCGCTATTGAAATTAGCCAGTTATGATGATGAAAACGCAGAATGTTTTAAACTAGTTTTCGGTAAAATAAAACTAATAATCAAATATTAATGATTCAATTATAAAAAAAACATAGGTAAAAGATTGGTTCCAAACTTTCGCCGGTACAGAGAAATTAATTTTACTTAATATAATGATGTATGTAATAGAAATAAAGTTATATATACAAAAAAATAGCTAATTATTTCATTTAACGTAAATTTTACTTGAATGTTAGGGTATTAATAAAATAGCAGTTATTTTTGCAAATGCCTAAAACAATAGAAAAAGAGAATACCGCTCAAGTGTTCAGGCTGACTCACCTGATATAACTTAACTGACAATAATAATTTATTTATTAAAAAACTGAATCTCTCATGGTCTGATCCATTGGGCGATTCCAGGACTCTCCAGAAAGAAAACGTTCATAATGCAAGGGACTTCTACTAAGTAGGTAGGAGGTAGTAACATGAGAAGAACGGGAAGACTTCGGACTCCACACATAGCCAGGAAAGAAACTCCCCAAAAAAGACCTGTTTAACATCAATATATTCATGTCTTTGCTTAAAACACGAGGCAAAGAACATTTTACAGACTGAGCAAATAAAATACTAAATAAAATCATCAGAAAAAAAGTAAATTTTTTACCTGTGAAAGGATTGTTAAATGCTTAACGCCGCAGTTGGCTAGGCTGCCTCAAAAGGAGACGAAAGGAGTTTGTGTAAAAAATATCAAAAATAAATTAGGAACCATTCAAGTAGTATGGAACTTTAATAAAATGGCGACACTCACAAAAAATCAAAACCACTCACCTAGCAAAGATAGCGTTCGATCCCATATCAGGAGCAGATTCAGGCACCAACTAAACTTAACCAAATAAAACAGGAAATGATACGCCTGAGACTCAACAGCGGGTCGGGTGAAAAATCACACAAGGGTTAAATCTAGTAAAAACATCCACCATGACTCCAACAGTGCTACCCAAAAGGCTGATCGGTGAAGAGTGGCGGAGAAATTTCCCGGAACCAAGGTGGAAGAAAGACGTCTCGCATGTCACATGTCTACCCAACATTTTTTTTTTAGTTGATTTCGAAAATATTACTCTCGGATTTGGACACACCGAAGTCTATTTTAATTAATTACATGAGTTAGCCGAAAGTAAATACTTATTCGACCAGACACTTATTAAGAGAAACGTGCAAAAATAAATCTAAATTCCCGCTCCGTCAAAATCATCAATGGCGACACGACTGTCTTTATAGAATTAGTACGCGTTAATATCACTAAAAGAAAACTGAAATTTGAACCAAAACGAAATCTACGTGAAAGAAAATTTCAAAACCATTATCGGTCTTGAATTTTAGAGTGTCCTCAACCATGTCGCAGAGGTCACCACAAATGGACATAGTTCCACTTGGATCGACACTAGCGAGATTTTTGAACATTATGGCGAACGCAAATTTATAATTGATTTCTTTCATGGTACCGCAACTTGCAGGCCTCCGATTCTTGACATTTCTGGGAATGGGACATTAATGTAGAAGATGATGAAGATGACTGTGCATGTCATTACTGTAATGAACTGTATAGCCGTTCCAAGCCCCGTGAAGGTTGGTTGCCTTGTGTGCATTGTCAAATGTGTGCTAATACAGATTGGGCTGGTCAAACAATGTCAGCATAAAAATTCATTTGTAACTTGTGTCACTAATCGTACCTACTGACTATGGTCTACCAACTTGCCCTATAGGGTAGGGCAAGACGAATTTTGTTGCGGTTTGTCTTATTATATTTTTTCAGTTCGGTCATCTCGCCCACCTCTCCCTACTAGATGACGATACAATCTTCCAAGCGGAAGTGCTTGCCATAAATATATGTTCAGAAGAGTGTCTCACACAAGGACTTCACAGACAGCACATCTACATATTCTCAGACAGCCAGGCGGCTCTAAAAGCTGTCAAGTGTGTGTCAAAGCTAGTCTGGGAATATAAGCAAACCCTAAAACAATTAGCAAGACGCAACCGAGTTACCTTAATGTGGGTTCCTGGCAATAGGGGCATTAAGGGCAACGAAAAAGCAGACTGCCTTCCATAAGGCCACAGAGTCCTTCTGTGGCCTTATGAATAGCCACATTACCAAAGAACTAAACAAATGGAAAAAAATCAACTGTCGTCCTACTGTAGAAACATTCCAGGACTAAGAAAGGCGAAAAGGTTTGTCACCATCTCTGCGAAAAGAGCAGAGCAGCTCTTAGACATGAAAAGATCAGATATTAGAACAGACAACGGACTGCTCACTGGACACTGCTGGTAAAATACCGCCTAAAGGCAATAGGCAAAGCAAAAGATGACCAATTCAGATTTTGCAATAATGCAACTAAAACCGTACAACATCTACTCTACCAATGTTCAACCCAACTCTGCAAAAGGTTCAAGTATTTAAAGGAGTACAGCTATCACCTCAAGAAGTGAGTCAACAACCTTTCAAGAAAATAGTTTCGTGTGAAAGAAGCCTACGTCTCTTGTACATAAATTAAGTCTTTGAGTCATGCACAAAATATCCGTAATGGTAGCAATGTCGGGCGGCTGCAACTAGCAGAAACGACTCCCTAGCAATCTTTAATCTATAATCTATATATTAATTTGAGCATTGTCAAGTGTCCTAATATAAAAATAACCCTAGAATGAACCAGAATATAAAATTAATTACGGTACACATTTTAAATCATACTTACATGCTCACAGGATTGGCACATGTCAGGTCAGGCGAACACAAGTGGCAGGCGAAAAGAAATTGCTGATGGTAGGCAATTGCAAGAACCGGAGCAGAACAAGTTGTAACTAACTTTTCCTTCTTCAATAATAAAACGTGCTGAGCATCGTCCCTTCTTGTTGTTCATTTGGTGGTCTGTTGGCCTGTTGTCCATATCTCTTTGCAATTTATGTATTACCCTCTTTAAATACCCATGCGCTATAAGATCGCTTTTGATGTTAAATAGATCTGCCTCCAGACTTTCATTTGTATTGCAAGTTGTTCTAGCTCTGCCTATCAGGGATACAGGGGATCAGGAATGTTTGATGGTAGAAGCGAAGTTTTAATATTGACAAGTATGCATTGGTTTCCTATATATTTTGGTTTTTATTTGACCTTTTCTTCTTCTGATCAATACACCAGTATGTGGTTGTTTACCTTCTGACTCCTCCATTGTAAATTTGCTGGTTGGCCTTAGGATATTAAGGTGATCCAGATGATGTCTCTCAAGGTTCCAGATCATGACTGTATCGTCAACATACCTTAACCATAATTTCGGTTTATGCCTGGAGGTTTTAATAGCTTCAATTTAAGGCCAGTTCATGTAAACTGTGGCAATTCCAGGTGAAAGTGGTGAATCGGCAAGTGGTACATCTTCCTGAGAGAAATCTATCATTTTCTTGAAAGTAGGGTTCAGTCAGGCAATATTCTAGTAATTTCATTATGCCATTAGCTGATCGTGTTATCCTTTGAAATTTTAATAAGAAGCCGCTAAATAGTCACCACCCAATCCAAGAAAAACAATAAATATCTCTTCTCACTCTTGCAACTTAGACAAAAAGCTGCTGGTGGAGATCGGTCTTAACTATGCGGTTACTCTAAAAATGGTGCCCACTCTCGACATTATTGCGGCAGTATAGACCATCCGAATAAAACCAATCCTAACAGGGAACTATCGAGCTGAATTTGAAAAAGAAAATTTCTCAAAAGAAGAAGTTGTCCTGAAGAAACTATGAAAATAAAATTCAATTAAAATGTTACCAGCAGGCCACCGTTGCCGTGAACGTCCATGAATATAGAAAAGGAAACTATTACCAGTAAAAGAAAGATGCTACAGCTTTAATAGAAAGAACACTTTATCACTTTACGAAATTACAAAGGGAATCAAACTGACGCCACTTCTCAGCAACAAACTACACTTTTATGGACTACTAAAAATCCATAGGCCGGGCATGTCACTCACAGGTACCAGTTCGACAGACTCTGCAACATACAAGCTTACAAAATGCCTCCTTCTGATAATCAAAACCAGTTCAAGACGACACACATCATTTGTGGAAAACTCCAATCACTTTTTAGAGTCAATACAAATCGTCAACCTTTAGCCAATAGTTTGGGTTAGTTGTTGTTAGTTTTAATTGAAAACCTATACACAAAGGTTCCAATAAAGCTTTAGGGATAATTAGGACCAAGATGGAAAAAGACATTGCATTTAACACTGATGAAGAAGGCCACGTAGAAGTTCGAGAAGGAGATTCTAAAACTAAGCAAGCGGATTAAGAGGAAATATAACCTAATGAAAATAATTATTCTCTCAGAGAAAATCAAGTTGCAAAATGGCATTTTTAACCCTAAATCTTAAAGAATGTGTGCTAGAGATCAAAATCTCATTAATCAGGCGTCATAAAATATGCAGGAAAATTTGGAATTGGAATTGTTTTTTTCCCCAAGAACTTAAAAACTGTTTAGCATTTAATGCTGGTTCTAAAGCATCTAATTAATCTTAAAAGTTAATTTTTCTTATTGTGATTTTAAAATGGTATAGTCTCAATTAACTTTAAAGCTATTCAGTTTTATGAAGAATTTGCGGGCTGTTTGGTTTTATTACGTTCTAGCTTGTGACGTTGTAGTTTTTAAGCAGTTTTAATGATTCTCCTAATATAGGGAATAAAACTCACTATTAAATCTACTTGATCTTAGGACTATTGTGTCAGGAAATAATATGCCTTAAACCAATTTCATTAGCTTTCTTTAAAACTGCTTTCGTAAATGCAGTTAGCAGGCTATATTAAAACTGAACGCTCTAAACTTAATCAGTTTGGTTATCGTAAAGACTAACTGTACTTCTTGTTAGAAACAATAAAACTAAACTCATCCCCTCTTCTTTCTTGTCCAAAATAGACCTCGCATTTTGTTTAGAGTTAAACAGTGGTGTAGTGTATTGTAAAGTTTAGCAATAATTTTATGGATAACAATATTGAGGCTTACATAAAAACGATAAATTATTCCAAAAAACTTATTAAACCCGTTCTGTGCTATTTGGGATATTTTATATAAATACGCAAGCGAACCATCAGTTCGGCAGTCATTGTTTCTCACCTAAATCAGTTACTTGCATGCTCAGAGGTACATAAGGTCCTAACCTGCAACCTTATTTCTTACCTAATCCAGAGTTCTGCATGCACACAGGTGCGTAAAGCGTGGTATCCATACCTATAGTAGTAAAAGTCGAATCTACGATACATTTGTCAAAGTTTAAAAAAATACCATTTTCAAAGTAAAATCTGTCAAATAGTTAGAGTGCAGTGTAAACTCTGAGTGAAATTAAGTCAGAGCCAACCATAAATAAAACACAACACACCTCTTAAAAGCTATATTATAAAACAGTAACCAAAGACCTATAAACAATTTAAAATTATACCTCAATCGAAGAGACATGCGCACCTTAGTAATCGGGTGCAGTGTAACTTTACTAGATCTTTGACCAAAAGGCATTCTTATTGTTTTATTAAGTGTTTTCTTTATAATCTCTTGTCACCTGCTGTAGACCGATCTCGAATCTGAACTACATAACCTGCACGTCATTTCAAGGCGTGGCGTCACATCACACAGGTCGTGGCAGTAAAGCTGTATTATACAATGTGGCGCAAGCCCTCCTATAAACAAATTTAACTTACAGTCAATCTCAAGACCTACACAATTTTCTATACATGACAATATCTGTAAATTCCATTAGTATCTATTTTTTCATTGATTCATCAACTCATAATTAACTACTTATCATTACGAAATACCTAATTACTTCTTCAATTGATAATATTTTAAATTTTCAGAATTATGTAATTATTAAAAAATATTCAATATGAAGTATTATGCTTAATTATAACTTTTAATTAATATTACACTAATTATTCGCTTTCCATAATATTTGCAAACTAATATCAAACTAATTAATGTATCATAAAGGTTGGTTCGAGGTTTGAAGCGACCCTTCATTACAAAAAGCAACTAATTTCGTGCAACTCGAATGAATAGCGCCAAAGGATTAGAGATCCAATTGATCCGATGATTGCCAGTGAACCATTGTTTGTAGCGGAATATAGTCTATTCAGAAACCGTTATGAATAGACAGGTATTTTAGCTTTATGTAAATACCTCAAATTCATTTCAGGTACCTACACTTTGAAAGTTGTCTGCGATAGGGTGATATTACACGAAACATTGATCTTGTTTAAATGGTATAGAGGCTTTTTAATGGTGCTGGAAAATTGCGATTTGAAATAGTTTTCTGTTGATATACCTAGAATGTATTAATAAATTGTTCTGATATATTGTTTTTATTTCGTTAAAAATGAGATATTTTCAAACTATTTGTAGGGGCATGACAACATAATAAACGCTGCCTTTATAAATATTCTAGTAATCTTCTTTAGAGTTATGCTGATAATTTTGTTACACTAAAGGCAACCGTGTTGAATGACACTAAATCGATTTCGGAGAGGTGTGGTCAAACACTAATGCTCGAACTAAAGGTCGATTCGTTTTGCCCCGTTTACTATGAGACAATCTTTCTATTGAAAGTTTCAACGAAGCAATGAGTTTTTCTAAGGCGAAAATTAGCCTTAACAAACACAGAAAGGTATCTTGTGGACATTTCAGCAGCTCTATCGCTATGTTATGAATATTTCGGCAAGTTTGGAGCTTAGACCTCGAAACGACCTATTGCCCTACATTAAAGTATTATGGCCAATAAGCATTCAAAGCTGTAGAAAAATGGAAAGATGTGAACTCAACTGATTTGACTATCTGGTCAGTTCAGTTGAAATGGAAACATGCCATCTCGCAGCAAAATCGTTTTTGGAAGTCATCCGGCAAATATCCTCGATTAAATCAACAGTCACAATGCCATTCAAATATTTGATTACGTACTTTTTCAGTGGCTATAATGGACTACAACTAAAGCACTCGGAGCACCAATGTCTGTTTGAGAGAGAGAGAGAG
>MU183970.1:105554-130039 GCA_016904865.1 Pissodes strobi
GAGAGAGAGAGAGAGAGAGAGAGAGAGAGAGAGAGAAAGAGAGAGGCATCACTGAATCTTTAGGCCCTTGGGAGAGAGAGAGGCATCACTGAATCTTTAGGCACTTTCAGCATTAATATCAAAAATCTAATACTATCCTCAACCTCTCAATAAACTGACTAAAACAACAGCCTTACGCGAATGTGAGTGTTGAGCCATGAAATAATTGCAAACATCGAAAAGAACCAACACTCTACTAGGAAAGCTGCAAAGGCTTGACCAATCAGAAGCATTCTGCAAAGTGCTGAAGGATAACTTAATTAGTGGAAGAGATAAGCGAATGTAAGAAGCGATAAAAAACAGCCTACTGAATGTTACAGGGCAAATTCAAGCAAGCAGATTAACGACACTAAAGTAAAAAATGACCATAGACTGACCGTATAAGCTCCTTTGAGGTCATCATCATCATCATCATCAATCAGCCCTCGATGTCCACTGCTGGACCTAGGCTCTCTTCGTGACTCTCCATCCTTGTGTAATTTGGCTTGCTTAGATCCAGTTTTTTGTCATTCTTTTTAGGTGCTCACTCCAACCTATGTAGGCATTCCGCTGTTACGTTTATCGATACATGGTCTCCACTCCAAGAACTTTTTTGTCCACCTGCCGTCTTTTTCTCTAGCGATGTACCCAGCCCAGCTCCACTTCGTTTCTTCGTTCACAGATGTCCGTTACTCCAGTTCTTTTTTGTAATTTTTGGTTTATGACGTAGTCCTTCAGGTTCAGTTCTAGCATTTTATTGTGTATAACTCTGAGTTGTCGTAGGGATGTTATTATTAATGACTGGATCTTGGCACCGTACGTGAGCACTGGCTGAACGCATTGGTCGCAAACTTTCCTTTTTTAACAGACGGGAAGGTCACTCGCAAATAAATGTGTGTCAGCCTTCTAAGGCTGCTCATTCAAGACCGTCCCTTCTGTGTTATTAGCATGTTATCTGGTTGTCTAGTTATTCAGATTTCGTGGCCTAGGTGAACATAAGTGTCGATCAACTCGATCTCAATTTTCCGATGCTTATGTTCTCATTTTTGATCTTAGTTTTAGGAAAGTTCATTTTTAGACCAGCAGTGGATCATTTTGTCGCCTCTCCAAATCGTTTATTGTTAGGGCTATGCCATCAGCAATGCGAAGGTATCTAAGTTTCTGATCGTGTATATAAGTCGATGATTAATTGACAAAATCCATGGATGTCCGACAGGAGTTGTTAGGAACTGTGTGTCCGCTCCTGGACCGTTGTCTTTCGGCTTGCTTGGTGTTTAATTATATTGCTCGACTTGTTTCCCATTTTAAAATCTTCGTTATTATCGTAACCGTTGTTACGTTAAGTTCTGGACTAATACAATATTATGAGAAGAGAACAATGCAATAATTATCAGGTACAACGTACCACGCCACAAAAAAAAAACATTCGGTAATTAAATATTCGCCAATAATATGTTAGCATTGAGACGTTAAGTTATATCTAAAGTATAACTGGCGTATTGTATGTGATAAGTGACAGGTATCACATCCAATTACTCTGGACTAATATATTAATAGGTGATCTGATTCGTGAAATAAAAAATGGTACATATTAAGTACTACGGTCCTGGATGTTACTACAAGTTATGAAGGGTGGCATAATTAAGTATATTAGAGTTTAACAAAATGACTTCTCACATATGTTCATACTGAACTTTAAGTACAGTACTGTTATTCTTCTTGTATCTCTATCAAGCCTTTTGAAAGCGTTTCCCATTTTTATGCGGTTGCTGACTTCGAGTAGTTTAAATGTCATTGCAGCATTTTTGTATATGTTGTAAATTGATTTTGAGTATCTATAGTATCTAGTTCGATGGTATCAAAACCCTTGTGGAACTCTACAAACAACAGAACTAGACCCTGTTGTACTCGACTGTCTTTCCCATGACAGCCTTAATGCTGCAAGTGGTCATTTATTTCAAAGCCCGATCGAAATCTCGCTTGTTCTCTTAGTTGGTAGAGTTCAGGGTTGTTTCTGGCATTATCGCAAAGAGTCATAATTGGTGATGAAAAATACAGGCTTTGCAACGTCGCCTGATATTGCGGCACATGAATGATGTGATTTTTCAAGAGTTTAAAATAATTACAATGGATTACCTTAATGCCTATTGGTATTACAAACTTGAATCCTTCCTTATTATTAAAAACTTTGCATGCATTGTAGTAATTCCGGACAACTACTACCTAAAGAAGTGATAATTTCCTGACATGAAATATTATAAGAAAAAACCAAATAGTATTAGCAGCATCCAAATATTCATTACGAACAATAAAAATGAAGAATGGATATTTCTTCAGAAGAAATATATATACTTGTCTATTATATTATTATATATAAATATTATTATCACCGTATATGTGTGTTGAAAAAGAAATTAATTAAAAATGAGACGACCCTATACGAAATTACCATATCAGTTTTAGAAACAATTTCGCGGGAAGTTGGAGCATCATTTGAAGTATCGATCACTACAGGATAATTGGTTACTATTCTCATCGAATACACATTTTAATTGGTTCTCGAGCTTGTTTGGAAGTTGATACGAGATATAACAGGAGAAGTTAAAGCAGACGATAGCGTAGCAGGCGATAATCCTCAATATAAACAAAATGAGAACAAAGGATATGAATACGTATGAAATTTATACGTGACATTTTCTACTGTAATTAAGGATCCTGTAAACATATAAACCTCTGGCGCTATTTAAATTCGACAAAAGTGTATAAACTTATTTGTTAGTGATTCTATGCACTAGTAGTCTGATGCATTGTGTTTTGGTTAATGAGCATCCGAAGTTTTGGCGCAAGGAACTATAATTACGTATAGGAAATGTTATTTGCTGAGCCTTACAGGAACGTATACAAAAATATATACAAATCTCAGAAAGGACTGGGTTAAGAATAAATCTCTCCAACGCTCATGGTTTTATTTTTTAGGTTTCATGTTTTATTTGAGTATCGATAATTGCAACTGCCTCGGAGAAACCAAAAGGAATGATTCTAGGTTTCATGGTATCTGTTGCTACCGTTATTTTAATCACTTGTTGTAGCTCGAAAACTGATGCTGCTACTTCGTTGTTGTATATTTTGATACTCCATCTAATCACTGTAGTTTGATCTGATGATAAATAACTATAAGCAAACTCTTTGGCAAATTCTTCTCTTTGGTCTAATTCGAGTTTAATATATATTTTTTATGGCAGTGGCACACACACTAAAGGTAAATCCTATGGCGCTCGAAGATCGGTGTGTGTGTGCGAAGATGTTGATTGACACGGTTCTTGGATAGTTATAGATTGTAATTAGTGGAAAACAGATGTCCTGGCAGTGAGTTTCACAGTGATGCAGTGCGCCACACAAAGGAGTTCTTGCAAAGCGATGTTCTAGGTGTTTCCAGTTGTACGAGGAACTGGTGCGCTACTACCAGGGGCGGGATGAGGCGGGCCAAATCCTGGGAACATCTGCCGTGAAAGTATCTGCAAAACAGATACATCTCACCCACATGTCTGCGGTGTTCAAGACTATCCAGATTCCCGGTCAACTCCGGGTCGCCGATGAGACGCACAGCTCTCTTCTGAATGGAATCCAGCAGCTTCAGGGTGTTAGGAATGGTCGATCCTGCGATAATGATGTCAGGGCTCGCCGACGTATTGGCCCTCTTGGTAAACGAGGCTGCTTGGGTCTTTGCTGCATTGAACTGGACCAAATTTCTGTCGCCCCAAGTTTGAACTTCCTCCAGGTCTTGATTAATTGCTGTAATCTTGTCCTGTCTGCGGTGATAAGTCTCAGTCGCTGGTAAAGGTTTTTCTGATCTAAATTGGGAGACAAGGGTACTGTCATCTGCCAAACTGTAAACAGGATTATTGGTTTCAATACGACGATTAATCCTCGAAAAATTGCAATTATTCTTGTTGCTAGCAGTGAGTTGTTCAGCACACCGACTAGTATATCACTGGTTGTTGATTTTATTTGAAACTTTTGCAGTAACTCTGCATAGGCGTTTTGTCCAGAAACAGGCATTTTGGGTTTTCCAGCATCTAGTTTGGTGTAATTTACCTACTTGCTATCGATTGATTTGTTCACTCAAGTACTGGTTTGCTGGTACATGAAAAGACTCTTTCTGATAAAAAAAAATTGCTACTACAACCCCTCATTCCGAATTTGTTTTAGTTGACTGAATCTGGGTACTTGAAAGGCCTACATACTTCGTACTACCAACGTTGAAAATGACAAATTCTAAACTTTCAAATATTTATTTCAGGGCAACCAGAGTACAGAACAGAAAAGAAAACATTCGAAAACTGGGTCAGTGGTATTAATATGTGGAAAAGTATATTATAATCTATAAAATTAAATCTATACGTTGTAATAATTTGCCACTCATCGCAAGCCATATATGATATGCGTCAGTTAAACAAAAAAAAAGAAACCTCTCGCGATTACTTAACAAACTTCGCACTAGTCCGCTGTGATTGGGCGTTCTTATCTATTTTATAAACGGGCACCAACTTGACGATTTTCTTTTAGTTTATATATAAATAAACGGTTTCCTGCGTCTCGTTTTTATTTCGAGACAACGATATCCAGCAAACAGGGGAAAACAATTAAAAGCGCCGTACGTGAGACAATTGCTCACGTTATTCATGTCTATGATAGAGAAGCAAAAAACATGTTTAGATATTTCGATTGAACATACAGATCGGGCAGCTGCATTTTATATTTAAGTTTCGACACCTGCAAAACACAACTTGTCACTATTAAGGACAGAACAGATTTTTTGATAGAGGCATAAAAGTTTAAATCAGGTTTTGCAATCAATGTATATACAAGTGTTAGAATGAACAAAAATTGTTTTTTGAAGGACCAAGCATTTTTCCCTGGCGTGTAAATTATAAGGCAATACAGGCAAGGAGGATGCAATATTGGGTATCTAGACGAGACCTGGATAGGTAATACTATGATAGCAAAGAAAATGGCATTGGTGTCACAGACTCCACTCTAGCATTGTGGTGTATGCTGGTTCAGAAGCTGACTTTATTTCAGGTGCCGCTTTAGTTTTTCGCTGAGGACTTAGAACTGGCGGCTATCATGAACAGATAAATAGGGGTAATTTTAAAAAGTGGCTTATAGAGAAGCTTCTCCCTAATATTCCTCCAGAATCAGTGTTGATATTGGGTGATACGCCTTATCTCACTAAATAATCCCATATAGTCCCTTAGCTTTAGATGAACAGTATTAAATTAGATCCTATAGGGATGAAATAATCTTACCTAATTAGCCTACAGAAAAAAATTGACGCCATTACGTAATCGGGGCCATAAGTATCTAAGCCATTATCCGTATATGTGCGATCTCAACTCTAGGGAACTCACATGGGAAGCACGCAATAATAAGAGAGCACAACATCAGCGAACTTTTAATTAAAGATTTAAATAAACTTACATTAGAAGCGATTAACTCAATATCAGCGGAAAATTGGAAGTTATTTTTAGAACACTTTTGTTGTATGGAGGGAATGATAAGTTAAAACAGCTATAGATGATTGAATCATCACACTGACGTTTTCAAGTCATGATGACGATACGTTATTTATTTCAAGCGAAGCCAGCGATTTAGAGAGAATAGAACCATTACAATCGCTGCCGTTAACCTAAAAAATTTCGACATATATTTTTCTTTATATTGAATAACTGCTTATAAAATAACTCTTTATGAACTGCTTCCATATACTTTGCTTTTTATTAATATACGTTGTTTTTTTTTAAGTGTTAAATATAGTATCTGATTAACAAATCCAGGACTCGATATCGGACCTACGTGGAATAGAGTGGTGTCTTGCTTAAGCTACGTTTCCACTGGAGGAACATTGAGCAACTTTTTGTTTCGTTATGTTTCTTCTTGTCACAGTAAACATGAAACTTTCAGAAACATATGTAAACTTTTTGTTTCCACTGAAGCAACCAAAATTGTAGTTGTCACTCATGGTTTCTGTTCTTTATTTAAAGCGCAACTTAGTGTTTCCACTGGACGGGTTGGAAGTTGGAATTACTGTCTATAAATTTAGTGTGTGATGTGTGCTCTGGTCTCTGGTAATATGGATGACGAAGTAATTATGTTAGCGGCAGCGGCGTATATTGTCTTATCATCAAAAAAGAAGAAAAAAGTGCACAAAGTTTGGGTAAGCCAAGTCTTCGAGAACGAAAACAATATAGTGGTACACACCTGCTAAATGCCAAAGAAAGATGATATATATTCAGGAAGAATATCTAATGGAAGTGTCCAAAAATTTTTGCGTATGTCCAGCACTGATATCCAATGCCTATTAAGTCAGATTGCTCTGACTGCGCTTCAAAAAATGTTAATGGAAAACACCCTCAATCTACCTAAAGTGGAGGATCTACCAGAAAGAAATCTCCCCCTCCCGTTTGTTTATTTAGGCGATACCAAACTTGCTGAAATCATATCATGGCGTTCTAGAGAAAGGTTCCCCAGAAAAATTTTTAATTACCGCCTATCTAGGGCCAGGCGGATTTCTGAAAATGTGTTCGGCATTTTATCGGCCAGATTTCGAGTAGGTACTGAGAAAACCTATTCTCCTTGATGCTGACAAGACTGGACTAGTTGTGACCACTTGTGTCTACATCCATAACTTCCTAAGAACTAGCTTGGGTTGTCGAAAATCATATTCTCCACCAGGAACTTTTGATTCCGAAGATAAAGATACAGGCGACCTTATACCAGGTTTATGGAGAATTTAAATAATTGGTAACACAGCACTTGGATCACTTCAGAAGAAAACACGTAATTCAACTTTGGAAGCCAAATTAATTAGAGATGAATTTGCCCAATATTTCCTTTCACCTGCAGAACTAGTCCCATGGCAGAATAATTTCTAATTTTGTATCATTTCTTTCCTTAAAAATATAATAATTACAAAAAAAATCAGTGGCTTATATTTTTTTGTTAATAATATTCATTGAGGTGCCTCGAGCCGCCACTGGACCTAATAATTTTTCTAACGTGAAGTTAGCCTCTTATTACTACAAATATCACTGCGACAATTTAACAAAATAATAAACTAACAGGTATTTTATGATATTTATAAAAAAATAAAAAGTTTAACACCCTGTATTTTAAAAACGTAGTCTTGCGCACACATCTCATTAACTTTTTCTCCTTACATAAGGCGAAAAACACCCCACGCCCCTATTAAAAATAAAATAATTTAATTTCCAAAATAACTTGTGTTTTAAATTTATAGAAATACAAGATGTCTCGATTCCTTTTTCAACGCACTTGCGTACTTTGTTTTTATTTGCCAGAAAAAGTAAACTGCCTTAAGCAAACCATTTCGATGTAAAATATGCACTAGCGCCAGATTTTTTTCATATTTCGTTTTTTCTTTCGTTCTCTATAGAACTGTGCTACAATATTTTTATTTTTTCTTTTCACTTCTTGTGCACTTGTTCCCATTTTATTGGCCAACGTGCTCCAAGCATCATGTTTCGAATTTCAGCATTTATACTCTTTTTCTTTTGCATTCCACAAACACTCATATAAGTTTATAATTATCAAGTAATTCTATTACAGCGTCATTGGTCCACACAAACGACTTACTTAAACTTAAATATTATTTGTATTCCCGAAATAGAACCACCACTAAAAGCTTCGCAACAAAATTCAGTTTCCAGTTACTTATTCGTTTCCACTGCGACAGCCACACGTAGCGACTTGTGTCTGTTTCGTCGCGTTGCCGATTTTTCTTTGAAGTTTACCGCTCAAATTGGAAACTGGCGACAAGAAACAACAACCGCGATTTGGTTCCGAAACATAGAGCAACATTTAGTAACTTTGGGGAACATTTTTGAACACAAGCAACAGGAACACAAAAGTGGCTCAATGTTCCTCCGGTGGAAACGTAGCTTTAGACACTACACGCAGCTATTTGATCATGATCGCGTCCTTCTCTAAGCTGCTTTTCGTTTTTTTTTTCTTAAAATAATAGCTATTACTGGATTAATCTAAAAGTTAGACATGCCTAATAGTCATACATTGCAACCTCTGCAGACTTTACTCTCTGCTGTACCTTGCTAGTTATTTATTTTTCAATTAATCAGTAAATGTAAATTCATTCTTAATATTCCTGTTTTAATAAGACATATTTTCCTTTTGAGAACCCGGCTTTTCCAACAGTTCAATTCACAGAGCTTAGATGTGAAAAGATGATGACCCTATATAAATGTATTTTACCTACACCCGTGATAGAGAGCCTCTTGTCCCAGCTATTTTGCGTGATATAAAGATATGATTACCGCCTGCGTTTTTCTAAACTCACTGCTTTTCAACCATACAAATTTAAGAGATGAAAAGAACATTAGTTATATATCAAAATCTATTTAAGCTAATAACCAGAAATATTGCGTCTTGGCAATATTTCAAAATAATTCCTGATGAGGTGGAAAGTTGCGAGGAATTACTTGAAATATTAATCGCCTATCAATTTAAACAAATTTTAATTTTTAAGGAGATTAATGTTATGGTTAAAATTGTTCTTGACAGAATACGAGTGCCGAATTTAACAGTGTTTTCTTTCTAAATCAACTTAGTATTCAGTATCAGAAGAGGTGACCCCTTGCGGGCCTTGCACTTCGCCCACCAATTGGGCCCACTGGCAATAGAGAATCTCCAGGATGCCGGTCTTCCTTAAGAAAGACCAGATCTCCTTCAGACTAACACGACGCAGTGAATCTGGCTCGATCGGCGTCGAACCAAGGATTCTGAATCTTGTCGACGCGAAGGCGGGGCATTTCGTAAGTAAATCGTATGGGGTCTCATCACCATCTACACTCCTCCTCCTCTGCAATTCTCAGCAGAGTCAAATGCCGTCTAAGCCTATAGTGCCTTGTGTAGAATCATACCATGGCCCTGGATTCTCAACAAGTATTATTACTCATGTAAGTAACCACAGAAAATAAAAAGATAAAAATAGCTGCCAGGTAAGCAATGTTCGTAATTGAATATGTACATAGCTGATAGCTGTGGCTGCCACATTGGCAGCGAATATTAACTACGACAAGAAGGCCCACTTAATGCCCAGAGAGCGCTACAAAGGAATCGCCGTTTATTTTCTTCGTTGCCTGGTAACGATCGGCGAACTTCGTCGCACACAGGTTGAATTTAAATAAAATCTGGTTTGCGGTATATTTAATCAAATTTATGACGAAATTATTTATAGCACTCTAATACTCTAGTTGACTTTGGAAAAACACAATTGATATCTTCTGAATTGTTTGCAGCTCCCTGTCAAACTTACGGTATGGTTTTTTTTTACATTATTATCACTAAATAAATATTTTGATAACGTTTGTATTCAACTGGCTGTTACCGTTTTTAATTAGTTATTATTGATAACAATACTCAAGGTGTGTAATAACTAATATTTAAAAGATTTTGATTTTGTGTTAATGATTTCACCATATTTCCGAATACAAATATTCTGACAAGACATCAAGAATAAAATGTTGCTCAAATTTGCCTCAGTTTTTAATGTTTCATTAAATTTTATGGTTTTGGGTGATTTTAAAATTGTTTAAAGGTTTCGCACAATATTTTTACTGTATATTTCATTCCTATTTTGTAATACAACACAACTAAAAAATAGCGATATTATCTTATTTCGAATATTGACTCGACTATTGAATTTACACGTGAAAATTAATCTGACAAAGGATGACCTGGCCTATGGCACTAGTCGCTAGGTCGCGCAGGTCTAGAATCGTTCTCGACACGATTGTGATGTATTCGAGGAAGCACATGCAAGCTGCTGTATATTTCATAATCCAAAGTACGGGCACGTATTACAATAAGTAATATTTCACTTTTCGTGTGGACCTCCGCTCGCTACCGCTCGCTACGGGGACTCAAGAAAAGCAAACTAACCAGGGGCTAACCCAAACGTAACCCAAGTCATACCCAAAATCAAGAAAAAAACTGTTGTCTAACCAAAACTAACCCAGAACATACCCAAAATCAGGAAAAAAACTGTTTAGAAACTTAACTGTAAAAAAAATTAAAAAAAGCAACGGGGTACGGACCCAAACCGCCGGCCGCCGCCGATAGCCACAAAGTTCAGACTCAACCATCTAAACCTCTAGATCACCAGGGCTTATACTGCAAATTGATTGAATCACGAAGACATACCGCGAATACAATCGCTCGAATTATCGTCACATACACTAGATGGCGTTGGAGTCGTAAGAGAGAGAGGGAGGCATCGCACGCAGTATTTC
This sequence comes from Pissodes strobi, assembly GCA_016904865.1. Lineage (NCBI taxonomy): Eukaryota > Metazoa > Arthropoda > Insecta > Coleoptera > Curculionidae > Pissodes > Pissodes strobi. Next base: position 115,901 of record MU183970.1, read on the forward strand.
GGCATCGGGAACGATTGTAGGTCGCGCTCTAGCCGCTAATGTCTATGGCCGCCGCGTCAAAGGTCGCCTGCCAACATGATTGTTTTATTTGTATCATGACCTGCCGATATTCTGCTAGTTTTCGCGCGGGGAAGGAAACACACCGTTGACATGCCGCCGCGGAGAGTGATCCTTCTTATTATATAGTTTTGCCCAAATACATAATAAAAAGATAAAGACTGATGTACTATACTGCTAACGTGCCAACACTCCGTTGAGGTTATGTGTTGGTGTTAGACCTAATTGTGCAACAACTGAAGCCAGATTATCAGAAAATGGCGCGTCGAATTGAGGATCCCTTATTGGCTAAATTTGTAACGTGCGCAGTTTTCCCTGCTGCTGTCTTGTTTGAGCATTTACGTTTCTCTGTTTTTTTTTTTGCGTCATATGTTGTACTGAAAGTATTTTCAAATGGTTTTATGTCATTTAAATTACCCTCAACGCAACGCATTATTAAATTGGAATTTTAAAACTATATCTGTTGTAAAGCCGTCGGTACGGGTGGGCAAGAAATTGAATAATCGATTAACCGAAATAACCGATTATCGATATTTTCTGAAATATTTGTCGAGAAGTCGATTAATCGGTAATTTCTTAAAAGTGAATCGAATAATCGATTGTTGTCGCCCACCCCTAATCCCATTGTAGTAAGTGAAACTGAAGCTGAAATTTCGGTAGAATCATTATTGCTGATGCAAGACTGATGTTATTATAAAAAGAGGTAATAAATACTTTGGCTGAATCAGCAGATAAAAATTTATAATTTAGTTTTAATTTGTAAATATGGCTTTGATATTACCTTGCGATAGTCAGAATATAAACAAGTGTTTTTGAACAACAACTGCACTGATGCTTCTATATTTTTTACTAGTTTCGTCCCTATTAGATTAATTTTAAAAAATAGCGATAACTCTGAAATACATGTATGGCAAAATTGCAGGCCTTCAGCAACTCGTTTCTGTCATCCGCTTAACATTCATATTGCTCGTGAGACTCCTGAATTAACCGTTGCAAAAACAAAACTTGGATCATCGAATTAAAAATTTAAAACCCTTTTTGCCCTTAATCTGCAAAATCATTTTTTAAAACGGTTTAAGAACATACAAATGATTTTTATACATGATTTTTATCGTTAGTGATAATTGATACACCCTATATAAACATAGATGATGAGCTCAAAATTCAACAATTATTTGTCTAAAACACGATATATTAAACGTGTAATACTTAATAACTTTTATGTCTTATTTCTTGTAAACCATATTATGGCCAGCTTTCCTAGAAATTCGACCAGTGTGCGCCGAGTCCAAAGGTCACATGCCAGTATCATGCTAGTTTTCGCGCGGGGAAGGAGACATATCGTTGACGTGCCGCCGCAGAGAGTGGATCTTCTTATCGTAGTTAATATTCGCTGACATGGGCAAGGTTACGCATCAACTTCTAAAAGGAGGTATATCTCTCAAAAATTAGCCAGGCTACAAATGCCTCTAATCCTAAAAATAAATCAAAGGGTATGGAGAAATCAAATTTTTTTCGAAACACAAAATCATATTATACTTTGCCAGGTTCAGAAATCAGCAATTACTTAATCCATAAAAAATAACGAACTGATAACTAAAACCCTGTAAAGTGATAAAAGCCAATAATACAAGACTTGCAACTAAAACACAAAAGTTGACTCAGAACCATTAATACTTAACCAAAAGCCAAAATGGCTGCCGAATATAATAACTTAAACGCTCAAAACATTCCCAAGAGTATCCTACAACAAGTTACATAACTTTGGCTGACCCCCCGAACAAAAGGTATATCTCTTAAACTTTTGTTGCCGCTTCATATTTGTCCGGTGATCCCACTGTGACTAAATTCGCTCAAGTGTTGACGAAACATATGATTATAATTCCCTATAATGATTTTATAGGTGCCAGCTATAAATAAATTTAAGCTACAACTATTTCAATTTATCTAAAAAGGATTTCTTTTTGCAATCAAAAATTCATCGCTATTGATTTAAGGAGTTATACAATGACAGAGAAATAGATAGCAAAGAGTGATGAAGGCCGAAATTGATAAATAGCCATCGGCGAATGTTTCATTCCGAGAGAGGCTGTCAGACAATCGACAAATGAGGCTCGCCATGACGTGCAAAATCTTTTAGGCCTCTTGTGTTGTTGAAGCTCTAAACAAAAGCGATTGTCCTTTGTAGGGTTTAAATGAGATGGGTTAAAAATACGGATTCTATTAAAGTGATATATGATATCCCCAGGTAAATATTTATTTTAGAGATAGGGCTAAGATATTTGAGACTAAGATATACCAAAATAAGTTGCAAGAATAAAGTAGCTCCCGTAGTTCCATATAATACAATGAAGTTAGCTTATTTTCTATTGGCTGGAACGTTTTTGGGCTCTATATATAATCCATCTTTTATTACAACAAGGAGGCCGCTCTATTTATGTATATAACTTCAAGGACTCAGGAACAAAATACGAAGAAGTAAGAACAAGCAGCTTGCTGAAATGCGCAGTTTTGTAGGCTTTTAACTATTTTTGAATTTTCGCATAAACGAAGATTTGTATGATGTTTATCATGCGCCAGGTTGAATTCTTGAGAGGAGTGCAAATTAGCAGGACTTGGATTACCTAGATATGTTAATAATATAATATATTATTCTTATATACTTGCTAAAAGTGCAGTCAGGAAATGTGCCTTTGATTTTCAATAGTGAGCACACTAGTTAGTTACTAGCTTTATTGCAAAATGATTGTTATTCGAAATTTCGAACATATAATATCAATTTCAATAATAATATGTGTGTTTTAATCCAACAATATATGACGATGGAGATCCGTCTTGCGTAAAACTGGTATATTTTAAGTGAGAACCTAAACCACATTGTTACATTGTGAACGAAATTAAATATTTTTTCTACCATTTCGCATTTCAAGATTTGTTCCGTCTACATTGCAATACCTAGGCGCTGTTTATAAATTTGTTTATTACCAATAATATATACATGTAATGCTTAGTCATAGCATTCGTTCTCTTAATATTTATTTCTGAAAGCCCGCAGCAGTAAATTCTAAATAAGAATTCGTTATGTGTTGAAGTCTAGCATCAATAAATCGCCCAGTTGTAACTGTAAAGATAATTCAAGAACCAACTTCTGAGTCTATATTATTTAATAAGTTCCAAAATCTTATATGTACTTGAATATTGAAAAACACTTTTAATAATAATGCTTCTATCATAATTTCATCAATTATGAAGTTACTTAGAGTGGTCAAATTTATGGCATAAAGTTGGTATACATATGTAATATCAGATATAAGAAAAGAAATATGCCATATCCATCTCCTTATCACATTAGTACAATTGAAATATTTCGAGAAGTTGTAGCTCTAAGTCTTATCAATCAATGAGAATGAGAATGTTTGTCCCATGTAAAATTACGAGAGAGAAAATATGGCTTTTATTTGCATACTTTCTCTGTTCGCAGGAAATTGCCATTTCGATCGCGTTATTCCCTTATATAATTAAAATAATGCTTTATAGCAGTGCACAAATTTTAAATTTTGAATAGCCAGCACCTTAGTTACTTCTTTAAATTATTACAATAGTATTGTTTAAGGCCCATACTCAAAATCCCATGTGCCGAGTATCTCTTTCAATAATAATGTGTCACAATGCCACAATTTATGAATGAAGTATAGATGTGAAGCCGGTATATAGAAAATCGGGAATCGTTAAAGTAAAATTGAGATATCTAAACCTCATAGTTACATTTAAGAAGAAGCAACATATATCTTCTAGATTTTCACTTTCTAGGATCTTTTATGTATACAATGTAATCCAAAATCCTTTTCATATATTTAATATCTAATTGCAATGTAGAATTTTATATTTTGGAAAATCTTATAGGAAAAAATTGGTTGATATTATAGTCTGGCATCAAAAGATTACTTAAATTATTAAACAGTTAAGGTTCTAACGTTTATTGAAGCACCACCTTCTATGTGCATATTATCTAGTAAGTGCCAGCATCTTACAGGTACCTGAATTACAGTGTAAAGGGTTTCTTTGTGCACAGCAGGTTCCAGCTAATTTAGCCTGCTATGCTTCTTGCAGTTTGAATAATATATTTATACGACGAAATAACAAAAATACTCTATAATCCAAAGATTGTGTTCGAATTCTCAAATATTGGAAAAAACTTTTAATAATAACGTCAGTAGCGGCTCGCCGGGTGAAGCAGGTGAAGCAAAATTTCACCTTAAAATCCCTAAATAATGTAGTACCTTACCTAGTAAAAAGTCGTATTAAAAAAACTCAATCATTTCATAGAATTAAAAAAAAAAATCCGCCGCCCAACCCTAACCCTTTTATGTTTGCGACAAACCCTGTCTTTTTCATTCAGGACAATCGACGCGCGCGGGCCGTTCTTTTTCGTTCGAGAGACGTAGGTGAAGCTGAAATCCCGGCTACCTAAAATCTGCTTAACGCCCGCAATCGGAGTATTTAGGTATTCGTCTCGAGCGGCCGCTTTACAGCCAGACGGAACAGGTCATTCACCCCACCATGAAGCAAACATTTGTCGCAATGAAATACTGCCTCATTGCAATCATTGCATTGTTTTAGCACGGTATAAATTTTACTATATAAATTTTAGTGTTAGAATAGATGCGTCGTTCTGTCGTTGAATTTCGCGTGCACAATGTTTCCCCAGTATGATCCGGTTTGTGTGTTATTAGAAACTTCATTTTCTAAATGGACCAAGGAAGACCAAAAAGAGTTTTTACGTTATGAAAGACCACAGCCTGTATTGAGTGTAAATAAAAACACAACAGTGAAGGGTAAATTATACGTTAGACATTTTAAAGAGCTGTGGTACTCTCGGTATGGGTGGTTGTGCGGTAGCTATTATTTAAATAAACTTTTCTGTTTGCCTTGTCTAGTTATCAGCACAAAATCGGGTGTTTGGAATAAAGATGGTTTCAATGATTTTGGCAACGTAAATCGGGCTTTCCACAAGCATGAATGTTCTGCTGAACACATGCGTTCATCACTGGCCTTAAATAGATTATTGGTAAATCCTACTACTATTGAGGACGCTTTAAAAGAAAACGCACGATTATATATAAAGCAATTTAATGAAAAGGTGCAGCTTAATAGACGTTTTATGGAATTACCAATTCGTGCGGCTATTTACTTAGGTAAGCAAGAGTTAGCTTTTCGAGGACATGACGAGGACGAATCATCCGTTAATCGCGGAAATTTCAAGGAACTATTAAATTCTTACATTGAAATAAGTCCATTGGAAATTAAAGAACATTATCAAAAAATTAAACCTGTGTTTTCCGGCAATTCGAAAACGATTCAAAACGAAATAATTGATTGTATTACGGGATATATTGATGCCCATATCGACAACGAAATAAAAGACTGTGGTTTTTTCTCTATTCAGGTAGATGATACCACAGATATTACACAAACATCTCAGTGTAGCATCATAATTAGATTTGTTAATAATAGTGGGAAACTAGTTGAACGATTTTTAGGCTACCACGATGTAAGTTCTAGCCGCACTGCTGAATCGTTGTATAATGTTTTAATTACTTGTCTAGCAAAATACGAATATAAAACTAAACTTGTTGGACAATGTTATGATGGAGCGAGTGTAATGGCAGGACAATTAAATGGTCTCCAATCTAAAGTCAGAGAAGTAGCCCCACAAGCAGTTTTTGTGCACTGTTTGGCACATCGACTAAATTTAGTTTTACAGCAAAGTTGTACTGGTATATCAAAATGTAGAATATTTTTTGCAAATGTAAGTGGTATACCTGCGTTCTTCCGCCATTCGGCTAAACGCACTTATGTTGCGGATGCCGTTATAAGAAAACGAATACCTCAAGCTGTAGCAACACGATGGTCCTCTAACTCAAAAATTTTAAATGTTGTAAATAATGAATGGGATTCCCTGAAACAAGTTTTTTCTGATATTATAGATGATCCAAATTCCGATCAAATTTCTGTTAGACAGAGTGCGGGCTTCTTAAATTATTTTAATGACTTTGAATTTGCACTTTTAGTTTTAGTCTTTAGCGATGTTTTTTCTCTCACGGATGTACTGTTTGATGTGTTACAAAAGAAGTCACTGGATATTAATTATTGTGTCTCTCAAATAAAAATTACGCAAGCGCTCTTAAATACGAGACGAAATGACGAATCATTTAAAAAGATTTTTCATGGAGCTGCTTTAAGGACGCCAATTCCAATTGAACAACGAAACGGACGGGCAAGATCCACATTAACTCAGGATCAAATTTTTGAAAATTATAAAGTTTTATATTACGAAGTTTTAGACACTATATCATTACAAATTACCACGCGTTTTCAGGATTTAGAAAAAATTCACTTTATCACTTTAATGGACACATCAAAATTTAAATCTTACTCCAAAAACTTTCCTACCGATGCATTAACTAACCTAAAAGACTGTTACCCCAATATATTTGCCGATTCTCAAAAACTGTGTTCTGAACTACAATTTATTTGGGCTAATGAAGAATTTAAAGACCTTGAACCACAAACGTTAATGAAAAATATTACTGAAAATAAAAATATCTTCAGAGAAGTATATAAACTATTTTCCTTAATAATGACAATTCCATCTACTAGTGTTTCGGTGGAACGAAGTTTTTCGTGCCTAAAAAGGGTTAAAACGTATTTACGGAGTTCAATGACCGAAAACAGACTCACAAATTTATCAAAGATTTCGATTGAAAAGGAACTGCTTAATGAGTTAATGGACACGCAACCGTTTTACGAAGATATAATTGATAAATTTGCAAGCTTAAAGGATAGAAGAATCGATCTTGTGTATAAAAAACTATAGACTTAACTCAACCTTAGCCTTTTCTCAACGGTTAAGAAGAAAAATATTTAATATGATTTGGTAAATAATATGTGTTTGATATAGTTTTTAAGATAGGTATTTAATGAATAGAAAATATATAATATGAAAAAAAACGTTCAAGGCAATATTTTATATTTCAGTAAAATATAAGATATATAATTTAGAGGTATCCGCCCTTTATTTTTTTTTAATTAAAATGTTATACCTATTTTAGCAATATCGCGAATACACCATCAAAATATTTTTGTCTGAGATGTGTTTTTTTAACGACTTTTGGAAAAAACTTTGGGCGTGGCACTCCAAAAAATTTTCGCCTGCGGCGCATTTGCCTCCTGCGGAATTTTGCTTCACCTCTCTACAAAGCCACGAGCCGCCACTGAATAACGTGTGTCTCATACTCTAATAAATTATGAAATTCGTTTCGTCGTGTAAGATCAGTATATATGCAATATCAGGGATGACCGAATACGAATTATATGCATTTTCTAGCAATAAATTTTCCTGGAACCTTTATATCTACAACGCAATCTACTCATTTAAACTAAACCGGCCACCAAAACTGGAGTCTACCTACAGCAAATATTTGGCCTTCGGATCTGCGCATTTGTGAGCAGCGCGGTGTTGTTGTTCTAATATTTCACATTTCGCATGAACCTCCACTCGTTTCGCTCGCTCCGGGGGCGCAACCAAACAAAACTATCCCAAACTAACCCAATTCCCAAAATCAAGAAAAAACAAGTAAATATAACTGAAAATATATAAATTAGCACGTACGCATGCGTGAACGCTTAAAATTGCTGTAGGTAGGCGCGAATGCCAGCAATAAGGTCAGCAAAAGCAATGTTCTGCCCCATTTTCAAATTGGTTTAAGTTCATCAAAATAATTTTTTATTAATCCGGTTTGCGGTTTTTCAAAGCTCGTCTTTTCCACATTAAGCCGCAAAATTGATTTTAGTATGGTTGATATTGTCATGATATACAATAGAGTCATACAAAAACAAAAAGTTTGTGAGTGTGCTATTACGGTAATAATTTTTTACGCGTTACACTATCAAACGTTACCAAGGTAACATCAATATTTCTAGGCATTTTGCCAGTTTCTGGATTTACACCCTTTAGCCTTAAATACACTACTGACATAAAAGTTGATTGACAACATCTTTAAATTACTCTAACTTGAAAATGGATTGACGAAGATTTTCTATGATTTAAGCGTTTTTCTTGGGGTTTGAAGTTTACATATCATACAATGCCAAAAATAAATTAAACGCAGGTAACATAAAATTGTTTAACGCAGATCAAATGGGCTCTATATTTTCGTTTTGCTTTCAAATTGGCCAATCTGACGCTCACCGAAAGGAGCGTTTTATATTTTGGCGTTATATTTGAATTGCCGTAATTAAAAACGGTTTGACTCATTTTGAATAGTTTTAAATATTGATTAAGGTTTTTGGCTTGAAATTTGTGATTCAAAGCCGATTATAGAATAACTAAAGATCAAAAAATAAGCAATAAAATAAAAATTAAATTTAACACAATAGAACTGTTGCGGGATCCAGCAATATGATGCAGTCCAATTCTGCTCATACAGATTGATACTGCAGATAACAGGTAGTGTGTAGACTTGGAATTTGATAAATATGGTAATGGCTCTTATGGGTACCAAACGTGCTTTACAGAGAGCCTTTGCGTCCAACATTCGTCTACCCGTTCATTCATTTATGTATTTGACACTAACTTCTTCGTTTATTTGCAAATATTATAACCTAATACAAATGACACACGGTTATAAAATTTGTTGTTGTTAAATATCAAAAAAATCGTAGTAAATAACATTGATAATAAGCGGTCTAATATCGGGTTGATCGTCCATTATGTCCTTTAACCTAGTACTATTCCGCACCTATCTTGGCATTCTGTTCATTTGGTTTGCAAAGAAACTCTGGATAATAGCTTCGCATTCTGCTCTAACCGCATCTACCTACTGTTCCTAATTGCTAAATTCATGCTCACCTTCATTAATTCATTCATTCTTTTAATTATGCTCCATATATGCACAATTACAGTCTTATCCGGTAGTCTCGGAGGCCAGTTCATCAAAATCATCTACGACGTTTTATACAAATCAATTAGTAATATTGTTAACATGCATGGCCCGGTACCTCTCGGTGTTCATTGACTATCCTACTAACATAACCAGATTCATCTTTCCACCACTCCACACAAGCACACGTCCTCCTTTCAAGTAATGGTACTGTTGCATTATGTTCTCTCCATCTCTACAATCTGCTATTCACTTTCAAACATAATAAAACTGCATTCATTGGAGAACATACACCTACTCCATTCTGTTATTCCCCAATTGGGACGACTTCGAGCCACTGGAGCCTGTAAAACAGTGCAAGCAGCACAAGGCCCTGTTTATGCAATCTTCTTCGCACTATCTAAGTGGAAATTCTTAAGCCTGTCACCCCATGAAAATTGTTGCTAATTTTGGTGGCATTTATTTTTCTTCGATGTCTTACAGCCTGAAAAATTATGAGATCTTGCCTACCAGTCGTTGTATGAACTCGTAATGGTTGTGATGCGTATACTGGTAATCTCCTTCAGTTGGATTTCTTTCCAGAACCCCTTATTAATATTATTGATTACATTATACCCGCAATATACTTAACATTCTACCCTGTTGGTGCAATCTGTCTTTGAATTAAATTTATATGTAGGTCGTATTTCTTTTAGTTGATTGTTAATCTTACCGCACAATATTTTTAGCTCATTTTCGCTTAGTTTTTCCGTTTTAAACTTTAAAAGGATTGTTTAAACCTTTAATTGTTTAATTTAAACGTATATTGCTTATTTTAGCGCCGAATGATTTACCGTACTGTCAGCAATTTCGTGTTACCTGCGTTTAATCTATTGTTGGCTCCTACTGAAAAATCAACTGCGGCTTAATATATAAAAGATGTGCTTTCAAAATCCGTAAGCCGCATTCAAAAAAGTTTAATTTACAAAAAAATACAGCACTAGAACTAATCTTTTTGTTGGCATAAAACATTTTACTGATGAAGGTACAAAGTTCACAAGTTAATAATTACTTCAGTATTGTGATTCTCCAAAGACAGGTGTCTTGAGTTGATCTTTCAATGTATTTATAATAATTATGGTTTCGATATTGCTGAATTTGCCAAACCGACTAATTAATAAATCCGAAGAATTGAAATTTTATATGATATTTTAAAATATGTATAGCATTTAGGTTATCTGGGAAACATATTTTGAAATATGAGCAAAATCAAATTTCTAAGTTAGTATGAACTAAACACATTCATAACTCTCTCCGATGTATAATATAAGTATGATTTAGAAACATTCGCACTCTTCAATACAGGTGATTTTGTAGACGATAAAAAAAAATCTCAAATATTTCTATCGCTAAGTTAAGGCCATTTTTGACTTATGTAAGAAGAAGCAAATTCATTGAAATACCTTCATCATCCGGTGTAAGGTATACATCATAATATATAAATAATATAATAATAAATAATGATATTTGATATTTGTTTCAGACCGGCAAGCACTTCCACCGCACCTCGCTTCTCATCAAGGCCTTCAATCATAAGTTTCGCTTAGATCTTGAGCTCAACACGTAAGTAATTGTTCTAAACTAATTAATCGATAGAATTCAGGTAACTGATAAGTAGTTGCCTACATCCATCTTCACTTCGCCGATAACTTGATCGGTAAATAATGTTGTGGTCTATGTGTTTGAAGATGAAAGTATATTATATTTTAAATAATTAAAATTAGGTTTATTTCGTTTTAAAGATCAATTGGATATATAAGCGCCTTACTTTCAAATTTGTAACAGTTGACTTACATGTATATCATCTATCAAAATCTCTAAGTTTCAGTCATAATAAATAAGCAGCTTTTGAAGGTGATCTATCTTCAGTTAAAGTTTTTATATATGTTACGGTCTTATATGTAAAAATCAGGTCATACACAAGAGGACAAGGCCATGTAAATGGACAGTAAACATTAGTCCATATGTGCAAGAAGTTTGTCATTCAACAAGAAGACTAGTCGATTTGCACAAGGTCTAGTTCATTTATTTACGGTTTATCTGCCACTAACTGTGATATTTAAACAAAGACAAAATGTATATTTTTTGTATTTATTTGTACAAGTTAAGCTATTATGACATTTAGAGTTACATAACACATTATTTTTTCTACAAGCACATTTGTTCGATTGATATTTAGTCCTACGCTAACATGCCCAGTAGATTGAGCTATAACCACCAATTTAACAGGAACTTCTTTAATTGTCAACATGTTAGCAGGGCATATACTACATTTTGAACGTGTATAGTATTTTGAAATTACTCAAGCGGTAAAGGACATCTTCTGTAGATTCTAGTACTACTGCTAAAACTTGTCGAGAATCTCCCCTGCCACGATCGACGTTTGAAATCGGGAATTCTTACAGTTGATCCATTCTTCAGTTTTGGATGAGTGCCACCTGAAATTGCCTTCATTCGCTTTGCCTGCACCTCTAATCCTTCATAGACATCTTTTCTTGCTGTGTTAAACTCTCTACTGTAAAAGTTACAGATATTTTCCGAAAATGTGTTTTCAATATTTGGAGCTCATCACTTGGATTAAAATAGATACTACATATTGCATTTGAAATTTCTTGGCAATGATCTTCATTATCTGGTAGTAACAGTTTTTTAACTTAGGCTTAGGCTTTCCAAATTTCGCAAAATATAGTTTTGTCATTATAAGTAGTGGTGCAACCACTATTTTTATGACAGTGGCACACACAATAAAGGGAGATCCTATGGCATTTGACGAGCGGTGTGTGTGCGAATATGCTGATTAACACAGTTCTTGAATAGTTGTAGGTTGTAATTTGGTGGAAACAGATGTCCTGGGAGTGAGTTCTACAGTGATTCAGTGCGCCAAACAAAGGAGTCCTTGTAAAGCAATGTTCTAGGTGATTCCAGTTTTATGACCAACGGGTGCGCTCTTGCCATCTGTCGTGATTGTCTGACATGCGTTGCTGGGGACGAGATGAAGAGAGCCAAATCCTGGGAATATCTGCCGTGAAAAATCTATATAACAGCAACATCTAGACCACATGCCTGCGGTGTTCCAGACTATCCAGACTGCGAAACATGTCTGGGTCGCCGACAAGACGCACAGCGGAATCCACCTAAGCATAACCTACTTAGGTGCGGCACCCTAGATATGTGAGCAATATTCTAAGCACGATCTTATTTGCGCTTTGTAGGGCAGCATCTGCTGCGGTGTATACAGATTTTTGTTGCCAAATAGCCCACCAAGCTTCTGCGAAGCTGATTTTGCGACGTTGGCAACGTGGTCATGCCAGAATATATTGCTGTTGACCGAGACACCCAGTAGTTCGATTGACGAGGATGCAGGAATGGTCAATCCTGCCATAATGATGTCAGGTCTGCCATATTGGTTTTCTTGGTAAACGCGGCTGCTTGAGTTTTAGTTGCGTTGAATTGAACCAAATTTCTGTCGCCACAAGTTCGAACTTTTTTCGATCAATTGTTGTCATTTGCTCCTGTCTGCGGTGAAAAGTCACAGTCACTGGAAAAGGATTTTCTGATATAAATTTGGAGACAAATGTACTGTCATATGTAAAACTGTAAACAGGAATATTATTTTCGGGCAGCAGGTTATCAATAAAGATGATGAACAAAGCTGGTGAAAGTATTGCGGCTTGAGGTACGCCTGCATTAATGGTGAATGGGTCTGAGATGTGTCCATCAACTGCAACGTGCAGAGATCGGGTCTTAAGGAAACTGGCAAGCCAGCTGTAGAGAGAAGCTGATAACCCGAAGGACTGCAGGTTGTTGAGCAATCCATCATCATGCCAAATTCTGTCGAATGGCTTCGAAATATCCAAGGCATTCGCTCGAGAATCTCCGTAGTTCTCAATTGTCCTACTCCAAATATGAGTGAGATAGGCCAATATATCTCCGGTCGATCCCTCTTTGCGAAATCCGTATTAGTTATCGCTAATTATTCTCTTGGGCTCGAGGTACTTGAGTAGTTGCTGATTGGCTACACGTTCCATGAATTTGGCGATTATTGGAAACAAGGCAATTGGGCAATAGTTTGACGGCGTGGTTTTCTTGTCTTTTTTTGGAACATTTTGCATTTGAGTGACTTTACAAGAAGATGGGTAAATCCCTTTTCGGTAAGACCAAGTCGGGACAAAATGTGTGTTAGTTAGTTGGCGCAATTCTTTCACACGATGGCAGGTATTCCGTCTGACCCTGATGCCTTTTGCGCATCTAGTTCTTTGAGGATTTTGCGAATATCACGGTGATGAAACTTAACATCTGCCATGGTAGGGTTGGGTTTGGATATAGTGGGGAGAACCTTGCCTTGGGGGACGTTTAAGGTACAGTGCGATGAAAATATTTTGACAAGCATATTTGCTTTTTCCTTAGCTGTAATCGCAGTGATGCCGCGTTCGTCTGTCAAAGGTGGGAGAGACGTTTTTGTAAAGATATAACTTACTGCCTTTGCTACTGACCAGAAATTCCCGAAGCCCGTGGGGCATTGCGAAAGTGTTTTTCTCATCCTTCTGTTGTGTCTGTCGTTAGATTCGTCCATCACACGTTTGCATTCGTTTCTCGCTTCGGCAAAATAATTGCGATTTTCAGCGGTCTAATTTTGCTGCCAGTACTTGTAGGTTTGCCGTTTCCTACTTACAGCCCTTTCGCATCTTCTGTCGAATCAGGGCTTTCCTTTTAACGGTAACTTGATGGAATTGGAATGTATAGTACATAATTAATTTTTCTTAAAATCTTGATCGTTTGCGTTAAGAATCTTATGTATATAATCTGCATACACCTCGTAAGATTATGTAATACTTTTCTCTTTTTCGGTGGAAGACAATTAAAACTGGACAACAATTAATCCCGAGTACTGTTAAATCTTTCCTCCGCTCGCTCCGGCGCGCAAATAAACCAAACTAACCCAAATTTGAAAAAAGAAACAAACATAACCTTAAAAAAAATTAAAAATTATGTCTTGTTACCAACGGGAATCGAACCCGTATCACAAGCAGAGGGTCTGACGACTACACTACCACACCTCTTGAAATAAATTAACTGGGCCGTCGACAAAGTGAAGGTGACG